>CAXKVI010000005.1:2361287-2647304 GCA_964058755.1 Campiglossa producta
AGTACATAGCTGGGCCCGAATCGTGACAATTCGTGATCGTACAACTCGTCACGTAGAAAGTAAATTTTCGGATTGTAATATAGGTTACATACATATATGTATTTATAAAGGATACGTCTCCTTTGACTGTTATCATGCCGATCCGTTCGTTCGACGAACGACTCACGTATTTTATGATCGTATCGTTAACGATTGTCACGGTTCGAACCCTGATTGAAATAATAATTATTAAACAAAGCATATGGATATATTTTTTTTATTATTTTAGATAGTTTTTTTTTTATTAGGATATTTTTCTTATTACAAATTATTGTTTTTTTATTATAAATTATTTTTTTTAGTATCAACATTTTTTCAACTTTTTTATCAAGATTTTTTTTTAATTATCGAATTTTTTTATTATTACAAAATACATATATTTTTAATTTTTTTGTTTTAATCTTTTACAAACTTTTTCACTGTTTTTTACTTAACAATTTTCATATACATAGAACATTTTTTGAATCTTTCCTTTAATATAAACAACAAATGTATTATAACAAATATAACTTTTTCGACGAGAATTGTGCGCTTAATACTTAAAATATTCAGTGGCCAGTATAAAATTATTCATTGCAAAGTATGTATCTACTGTTTCAATCCATGACAGCTGACAACTATTTGTTCAATCAATCAGCAAGCCAACCAAAGCAATGCTATGGCAGTATTCATGCCGAGACTGTCCACGAGTATTTTGCTTTTATAAATGATTTATAACTGTAAATTGCATCATTTGAGAATAGTCAACAACATTTTATGAGAAACAATGGCTCGTAATCATATGTCTAAATAACTTATGGCGGTGATATACCAATTTTTGCCGAGCTTCTCTTTCAAGTTGTAGTGTGCTGCTTTGATTTTTTTTCCTACAACGAAAATTGTTACAACATACACGCACAAGTTTAAGCTGCCACAGTTGTGCCCAAAAACACGTCTACCTACTTAGCAATTCCCACCAAAGGGCACCTAATTAGTAAACGACTGGTCTGCATTTAAATTGTACGCTAAACTCATTTAACCATAGAACACACACCCAGAAAATACCACGAAAAAGACACTCCCGGGATACGTTTGTACCCGGGACCTTATTTTGCGGTTTTTTTTAATGCTTATTCAACCGATTTCTATGATTTTTTTTTTTTAAATGTATATTTTAATATATAACAAGTATTTTGTCTTTTGTTTCATTCGAATATTCCTACTGCTTCCAGCGATATGGGCAAATAAAGTCAGGACATGCAACAGTGGATTTTTTTTTTTTTTTTTTTTTTTTTGTTGTTGTCCTGATAAATGCAAGACAAAATAATATAATTTATAATAATATACTTGTAGAGTAACAACGAATACACATTTTGGTTTTTATTTCATTGAAATATTGTACCTGGTTCAAAAGATATGTGCAAAAAGGTCGCGCAAGGTATGGGTACGTAGGTAGCAAATACACTGGTATAACTGGGTTTTGTATTTTATATGCAGCTGCAAGGGTTGTTTTCACAAGAGGTGTTGTTATAAATGCTGCCTGTTGATATTTTCATTATTGTTTTGGTGCTCAAAAGTGTAAGAAGTGAAAATAAATATAACTGAAACTATAAATAACTGGATACGAAATGGCTTCAAGAAGATTGAACCCATACATATGTTTGTATGCACAAGCATGACTAACCACATAGAAATGTAAGTTTGTAAATTAGCTTACTCATAAGGTAGCTTGTAAGCATATAAAAAAACGGCGATGAGCCGAATAAACTATTCCAACTTTATGACACAAAGCATTCACTTGCGTTTTAATTTTGGAATCATCGTGGGGCATCTTAATGCTCACTCAAATGCGGCTGTAGAGCTCAGTAAATACTAAAACACCTTCGAACCTTTTACAATGCAGGCTAACTGAGGAACAGCGAGAATCATATATACAATCTTTATTTGATGAAATTTGTCAAAACCTGCTAAATATGTTATCAAGGTTTGTTGGATTTGCGATGCCACAAATGCATATCCACTGCATGGACAAATATATACTGGCCAAGCAGAAACTGGTAGGGAAACGAACCATATGAAGCATATTTCAACCGACCGGTGCAATCAATGGTGTCAACAGCAGCATCAACATCTGCCGCAGCGCGCACGCCAAAACCTGTGTGCGGATCTTGCTATTTATGTTACGCACAAAAGGAAAAACGCCGTAGAAAAACCAGAAAGCTGTGCGCCAAATGTAAGAAGCCAATGTGTCTTGAACATTCGGTCACATCAACAAATTGCTCTATTTCCCATGATTTTCCTTAGATATAAGATTCATTTTTATAATTTTTATAATAAAAGTCAATAATCTAATGTGTGAAATAAATATTTTTAATTTTTCAAATAAAAAAAATATAAAAAATGTTTTTTTTTTTTTTATTATTATGAGGATTTTTACTATTGGGGTACAAACGTATCCCGGGTGTGTGTTTACGTATATAATGTGTTTGGAAGGCTGTAGCTCCTGAACCAATGGTCCGATCTGGTTCAAATTTTGAATTTGAACTCAAAAATAAATAATCTTCCTAGATAGAGGTATAGCGGTTCAAAAGTTACAACACTTCAAAGTTGAAAGTGGATACATTTGTACCCGGGTGTGTCTTCTAGGGTTAAAAGAGATTTTAGGAATGGAGCAAATATAAACTTCTCTCTGCTTTGGAATTGTTATTTGATAACGTTGTTTATGTCCACTATTGCTAACTGGCTCATACATCGCTACGATGCAGTTATCAATAAGTAGACCTAAACCAATATACAGACAACTGTATATTTATTTAGCGATTAGGAAGGCGACAATGCATCGATGCTTGCAGTATTTTATATATTACTAAAAAAAAAATCGTGACTAGCGCTTCTTCCAAACATGTGTTGTATGTTTAGGACAGCGCATTAGTTTCAAGATTAGCGCTTCGCATTGTTTGTTTAGCTACAATTATGTATATGTTTGTTTAGGTCTATACTCGGCTATGTAGCTACTGTTGCTGCAAACTTACGTTTTATGTTAGGTGTATGTGAACGTGTCTTAATGTTTGTCTTTGAGCCCTTCTGGCAACCCTTCTCTATCAAATGTTTCTGATTTATTTGTCGATTTATTGTAATCCCTATGTAAAACCATTCCAATTTTTCTAACTGTTGAATTCGATCGAAGATAGAGGAGGGCAAAAACCAACGTAAGTTTTTACATCTTATTTTATTGTATAACCTTGTAAAATTTGAATAATTGTAGGAAATAAAAACGCATCTCTTATTGCACTTGTTAATTAATCAACTGCGTCTTCTTGGAAAAGAAATATACGGAAAAGAGCGTTCTTTATTTCTTGCGTCTCCTCGCCAATTCAACAGCTACAGAGGGTGTTTAGGATTAAGAACGTAGCATATTAGGTACTAGTTTAGTAAGTAGATAAGTAGTTTTATATATGTATATTTAGTTTAAGATTTGTTATAAATAAAGGCTCTGGGCCACCAGAGCGTCAGTCTTGTGCCGAAACTCTGCAAGTTGTATGGGGGTTTCCCCAAATATGGTCCTTCGAGACTCGGGTTCTTATATTAGTTTTATATGCTTAATGTTTAAACTTTTTTTTAGGACTTTGATCAAATTTTACATGGGACTTGGGCTCTGGGCCACCAGAGCGTCAGTCTTGTGCCGAAACTCTGCAAGTTGTATGGGGGTTTCCCCAAATATGGTCCTTCGAGACTCGGTATTGTATATCAGAGCAAGTACTCTAAATGTTCGCTGTGAAACATAAACAGTTTATTAGGTTTCTAATTTCACCTATTGTCCCACGCAAAGATCTATATATGTAGATATGTGCAATTGCACTGCCAAGCGGCTACACGCTTGGTATGTGTGTATGATCGCACTGAGTATGCACTGAATTGGACACCGAGCCATGCACATATGAATGCATGTAAATATGTGCATGGCTGGAGTCTCATTTAGCTTTAAGGATTATAAGTAAATATGTAACGTAGTAAATAAGTAGTACATAAGAATTTTAGGGTATAAATAAGCTTCTGAAGTTCAATAAAGTCAATCATTGACATTCGGCACTTCGCGGTGCTTGGTCAAAATAATTTAAATTCTTTTCAATACTTTTCATCGGGTTCTTATATTAGTTTTATATGCTTAATGTTTAAACTTTTTTTTAGGACTTTGATCAAATTTTACATGGGACTTGAGATTGATAAACAACCATAATAAAAAACTGTTTACAAGTTTCGTGATAATTTTGAATTTTTTGATTCAGTAGTACCAGGTGAGAGTTGTAGTGCCAGTACCATGGCCCTTCTTAGTGCAATGGAGAGAGAAGGTGTGAATCGGACTACATGGCGCAGACTGTATCGAGATATGTCACGCCACCAATGCGGCTTCACAGACAGACTACTATAGTTCGTCACAAAATGCATCCCTGCAGTCTTCTTTTTAATGTTTTTTTTTGTTTCACTACAAACAAAAAAAAACTAAAAGGTGGAGGAGCTCTAGGTTCTTGGATCTTGCAGAAGTTCAGAGCTACAGAACAACTGTAAAATGAGTGACAATAAAAGGAGTACCTATGTAGTGTATGTGTAGTGCTACACGAGCTCCCATTACATGGCGATCCTCCCAGCTCAAATCTAGATCCTCCAGTTCATTATGGTAGAGGAATACGTTCCGAAAATATCGAAAACTACGGAAGAATACCCCGAATACATCCCTACAAAATTATAGCAGTGGTCAGTAACGTAAACAATATCGCATATTATACACTATAATAGTGGGAAATAATGCTATTCCACTTTGGGGGTGACTATCGTGATAATTTGTATATTTCTTTGAACAAATTTGTTATTAGTTCTTTGAAATATTCCACACCTAAATAAAGTGCAAGATTTTTTGACTAAGCTTTCCAAATAGCAAAGGTTTGGGGAAATAATCAGTAATGCTAAATGTCAATTACTCCATGTTTCGTGATAATTTGTAGGTTTGATTTAGCATAAGTTAGACGTTTTTCGTATAACTTCTAATTAACTATCTGTCACACGACAGGCAGTTGGCTTAAGGAAATAATAGTAATGCTAAAAGTCAACTTTACATGTATCGTGATAAATTGTTTATTTGATTTAGAACAAGTTGGAAGTTTTTTTCGGGTACTGGGAATCATTTACAAAGATTCTACATTTGGCCAAACGTTTGACCTATACATATGTTAAGTGTTTAAATTGGAAATAATTTTAACATTTATTTTTTACAGTGAACAGCAAAACGCAAATACGCGCTAAAAGGGGGTTTTCTTACTTGCCAATAGATGTTTTCAGTCGTATAATATATTCCTAATTTTTAGGAGATTCAAACTCATATTACAACTATGTCATATGAAAACAAAGTGCAATCTTCAAAGAGGAAGAGGCGTGGTAGGCAATTCAAAATAAGGAAGTAAAATGCGCTATTTATTAATTCACACTGAAAAATAAATAAGGATAGGAGAGTAGAAACAATTGAACAAATGAAGAGTTCTGGAGTGGAGCTCCACATTTGCGTGTATACATACATAGCATTAAGCCTAACTGCGTACCAGTTTTTGTAAAAAAAAATACCCTCATTTATATTAATGAGGATTGATCACTCTCAGATTCAAGCGAATCTGACATCTTGGTTTACCAAACCGCTGCCACGGGCTGGAGACCGTCTTACTCCCCTGACTCAGCTGTCTGCCCCCTCGACACAATCGCGCAAACGGAGTGCAAAAGGTACTCTCTCGCATCACACAACTGCCAGCCCCGGTCCTTTGTGGTGCGGTACTCTATTTCTTCCTCCTCCTCAGCTTCTTCCGCCGTAGAGGCGCCCCAGGACCCAGACCAGGAGGACCCCCGACCGAAGAGAGGCCGTAAAATTAACAAAAAATGTATTGCTCCGAAATGTATATATTTTTCCTACAAGTGTAAAGTACTTGTAAAACTCAAGTAAAAAAGCTGGAAATGATTGAACTTTGGTCGCTATGTTAAGTGTTACCACTAAAATTGGTCCTTCGAGATTCGAGAACGAAATAGAAAATGCGTGTTAAATTTTTAAATTTTTGGATGTAAATTAGAAATATTTGTTGAGGATAAAACATATGTTTAATAAAACACATTTCAGAAAACCTGAGTTGAGTACTTCTGTATATATAACTGACACTGTCGTATATTTAATTAGCACTCTTTACATGTTTTTATTCGACCAATTGAAGTTTTGTTATGACACGAAAAAGTAATGTTCGTAAATGTTAAATGTTTGCATTACATAAGAAGGTAATACTCATCTAAAGTGGCTACCCAATCGCATAAGTACATTTAAATAAAAAAAAAAAGTATATAAAATTGCTAAATTTTAAAAAACGAAAAAAGGTGCATTTGAAGCAGATAATTCATATAACCGATTAAAGGAGCTTCTGGTTATAGGTGATTTGGTGTTATTGTGGAATCCAATTTACGTCCGAATCAAAATTTAAACCAAACTAAATTTTACCCATGAGTTGTGTAGCTCGTGGTTGCCTTAGTAAATATTTAGATTTGTAAAGCAGACAATTAACATTCATAGGCAAAAATATCTATTGACTTAAATTTTGATTCCGAAAACGAGCGGATTCCACAACAACCGCAATTGTAGTCGTGAGGAGACTTTCCTTTCTATGTTATTTTGGGACTATTTTTTAGCTATATGGTAAATATTTAAATTTTAACGTAGGGAATCCAACTATCAAATATCAATGCATATTAAAAAGCGACATAATGCCAGGTGGATGTGGATAAATTGGTGGAGGAATTAAAAGACACATCGAAATTATAAGCGACGAGCTGTTTACTACTCCGGGGTTACAAGACTTGAGGAGTTTAAAAATTTTAAACATAATTTTCTTCGTCCCTTCTTTGACAAGCCGCCATCATGTATAGTCACAAATTCACGCGCGATATAAATTCAACAACAAGTTTTGATATTTCCGCTTTCTATATAATTTATTTATTTTAAAGCGTTTTGGGAAAAACTACAGTGTAGTACGATTCACGACATGGACAAACCGGCGGATCGTGAGAAACAAGGGGAGAGTGTACGTTAAAGTTCATCGTTCAACATGGGGTCCACTTGTATTTAATCACTGTGCTCACCACTGTACTCTCAACTCTAGAATGGAGTGACGGCGCTGCACATCACTATATTCTTGCAAAATAAAAGGAAGCAGCGGTCAACTAAAATCTATATTTACTAACTTGTCAATTGTGAATAAACGAATTAAGAGTAACTTGGTGTTTTTCATTTAAAGGGCGTGCTGGCCCTATTTAATTTTTTCAACATAGCGAATCCTAAAATCTCTAAGTTGCATTTGTAATAGTTCCGAGAACCTCCCACCAAAGGGCTGCGAACTTATGCACATGACCAATATGTGGGCTCTGTATTAATTTTTTTTATTTACCAAAGACTTTCCAAGTGTCTGAGATCATTAATAAATATATGCTTAATGTTTAAACTTTTCCAAAATTCCCATTGTCGCTGCATAGTACTGATGCGTGGGTAGATGGCAACACTGACGAACAATCAAACGAGCATTAGAAAAAACCGTCGTATTTTGATCGCGTCGAGGCAGCCGAGTTAAGAATGGAGACGATAAAACATTAAAACAAAATAATTGATACCTGGAATGATCGTCCTTCCCTCTTTCCTCGACAATAATTTGTGAGTTTCATCAACTGTAATTTGTTCTAACGTTAGAAGCTGTTTTCAATGAGCTTTATCTAACACTTCAAACACATTTTTTTTTTTTTTTGCTTTAAACCATTTGGTGGTATTGCGTATTTTAACTGGTTAAATGTTTGAAGCTTATCTATGTTAAATCTTTGAATTTCGATCAAAAGCAATACAAAATACTTGTACTTCGATTAAACAAATTGTAGAGTGATACAATTTACAGTGGTGGAAAAATTAAAAATTCATCGTTCATATCTTGAATACTATTGCACTTTTGATCAAAAATTGTCTACACGTTTTTATTTCCACTCCCTTGCTCACAACGAAAAAATCATAGAAAATCTTTCGAGAAAAGGTTATACCATAAAAAGATTGCTGAAATTGTTAAACGAACCGATCATTTAGTGAGAAATGCGATTAAAGACAAACGTAGAACTATTTAAAATCGGGGAAGAGCAGGGAAGACTCCCATTTTAGAAGACCGCGAAATAAGCCGAAAATCGAAGTCGCTTTTGGAAACATTTACGACGAAAGCAAAAAGAATCTTTTTAGCAGCGATGGTCGCTTATGTTGGGACCTTACACCGATAATTTGGCGCTTTCAGAGAACAATTATCCCAAGCTCTCGGCAACTGTAACAAAAACTTGGCTACGTATTCGGGTAAGGGAATGGCCCTCGCAGAGCCCAGATCTCAATCCAATTGCAAATTTATAGTGAATAATGGAACGAGAGCTCTCTTAAATGTCAAAAGCAGTTCCAAAGGAACAGTGTGAGCGGCTCGTTTTTTGGTACCTATTAGCACGAATAGTTTTTTCTCTTATTTGTTAATGAAAAGGTAAATATTTTTGTTGCTGTTGTTGAGAGCACGAGTGGAACTAAAATGTTATACCCCTTACATTTTTAATCAAAAGTGCAATAGTATTCAATATATGAACGATGAAATGTATAGGCAGGCTTGGTCTATTTTTTTCCACCACTGTACTACCTAGGAGTTTGGTATGGGAAATGTTTCAACTTTCAATTGCCATTGTAATGGCAAATGTGTCATTAGTTGTCAAGTATTTGGATTTCGGAGTAGCTGACACGTTAGACCGTTTTTCAGTGCAAGTTTAAAAGTTGACTAGAATTTATCCCTGCCACTTTTTACAGCTTGCACAGAAAACCCGGGCCCATGTCGTAAATAATCCAATAAAGGGTTATCCCATGGTCCTTTAGAATATTTTAATGTTGTGGATCTCATGGTATATTTTAATATAAATCAGGAGCAATGGTAAATGTTTAAATTTTAATAGCAAAACTTGTCCTTTTAACATTGAATGTCTTTTAAAAAGTGGATTATGGTAAATGTTTAAATTTGAATGACAAGAGATAAATTTCAATATTTGAACCATATTTTTTAACTTTCAAAAACGACAAGAACTATCCATAAACTGTACTTAGTCAGTTGCAATGGCAAAAATAAACATTTGAAAAATACATTTTTTGAACCTTAATTCATTTTTGAAAAAAATAATGTTGAACCCCTCACTGAATGATTGTACATGCGTGAGACACAATAGTTAGATCAAGAAAACAAATTTTATAAATAAAGGCACTCCCGGAATCGGGAGTTGAGTGTCCTTTAGAACACTATACCCATCACGTGTTATTAAAAATATATTCTCGCTCATATTACAAATCGTGTTCTTTGTGGATCATGGAAAATCGTGTACTATTAAAGGGAAATGGTAAACGTTTAAATTTCAACAAAAACTTGCCAATAGGCACGAATTTGTAAATCTTGGTGTCGAACAATATTCTTTTAGATTTAGACAAGAAAAAGCCGAGCCCCAACTGAATAACATTTTAAAGAAGAACAAAGTAACAAGTACTCGAAAAAATATAAAAGAAAGATGGCTAAGAATTTCTGAAACACAAGTAGTGAATTCATTTTTGAGCAATAAAAGTATTGTTTCTCGGCATTAGCCACTTAAACATACTCATAATTGGTCCAAAATAAATGTTCGCTATTCTGACGTGTTTCAGGAATTCCTACCCTGTTATAATATTCAAAGAGAATAATAAAAAAGCAATAAAAGTATATAAAGTGCCCTCACTTCATGATTGTTCATACAAACGCAAGACCAAGGTGACAAGCACACGTGTGCTAGACACAATAGTTAGATTAGGAAAATTAGTATAAAGAAAGGCACTCCCGGAAACTGGAGTTGAGTTTTCTTTAGAACACTAGACCATCACGTGTTATTAACAATATATTCTCGCTCAAATTACAAATCGTGCTCTTTGTGGATCATGGAAAATCGTGTACTATTAAAGGGAAATGGTAAACGTTTAAATTTCAATGAAAACTTAAAAAAAAAAAGAATGCCAATAGGCACGAATATGGGGAAATCTTGGGGTCGACCAATATTCTGTTAAGATTTAATCAAGAAAAAGTCGATCCCCAACGAGTTATAGTAACAAGTTCAAATTCTGAAGAAGAACAAAGTAATAAGTGCTTGAAAAAAGACAAAAGAGGTGGCTAAAATTTCTGAAACACATAACTTGAAGTATTTCAATTAGCCATTAAATGCTATCATTGTTGCTCCAAAATAAATATACACTATTTTGACGTGTTTCAGAAACTCTTGCTCAGAATTATTGATTTATGTCTACTATTGATAACTAGCTCATTTATCACCACGATGCAGTTATCAATAAGTAGACCTAAGATTCGTTATAAATAAAGTCTCTGAAGAACCAGAGCGCTCTCTACGGTACATTCCTCAGATACAATTTTTACGCTCATATTACAAATCGGTTTCTTTGTGGATCATGGTAAATTTTGTACTATTAAGTGGCAATGGTAAATGTTCAAATTTCAGTTAAAGCTTTAACCCTTTCGAACCTGCTGGTACAAGGTATGTACCACTTAATGTTTATAAAGGTCTAAATCCCAAAAATCGAAGTCAAACTCAATAAAAAATGTACCAAAGCAATCTTTTTATATTCTCTAACGGTACATGGAAACATTAATTAATTTTCTCTTGCGTGGCGTGCACAGTTTTGAGTGAAACAGCGAAGGTTTCAGACACGTGTTTGATTTTGTGATAAAAAATATTATAAAAGAAGGTGTGAGGTGCCAAAAAAATTTATAAAATTGGATATAATCATTCCCTCTTCAATTGTAAGTATAACTAATGAAACGAATATATTGAATTGTATAGTTTTGAGGGGTTTTAAGAACGGGGTACTTATACGTACCAGTAGTCTTTTGTAGTGGTACCTATGTGTACCAGCAGTGCTTACTTGCAGTATTTAATAATAATATACTTCTTTTTTTTTATAAAGTAATACCATGTCAAAAAAACTAAAGAAAGATGAAATAACGCAAATGCTGCTTGATGACATACTGGACTCAGATGCCGAAAATGAAGATGATTTTTCCAGCGGAAGTGATGACAATTATGAGCCGTAATCGGGTTTTCGGGACGAGGAATCTCGTTCATCTTTATCGTCGAAAAGTGAACTGTCAGAAGTTGAAAGTACCATTTCGATGGATGAATTAGAAGAACCCCATCAACAAGAAGCAATTAATGATAATGCCATCTCTTCAGAAATCACGTTATGGTCTTCGCCTGAAGGAAATTTTATGCCTAAGCATTTTGTAAGTGATTATCGTGAGTATAATATAAATCCAGAAATCCCTCGTAATTCTTCGCCAATCCAAATTTTTCAAAGGCTGTTTCCTCGTAGCCTATGCAATTATATCGTACAATGCACAAATGAGCGCATTGATGAATTTCAAAAAGCAAAAAAACGGACTAATATTTTAAAAACTGATGTTGGAGAAATACAAATTCTCCTAGGCTGTATGTTTGTTATGTCTTATTGCACAGTTCCGGCATTGAAACATTACTGGTCAAACCATCCGTCCATTAGTAATTATTCTATTAAGTCTGCTATATCTCGTGACCGCTATAAATTTTTGTCATCAAAATTATATTTCGCACCTCCTCAAAAGCCAGTGGACTGTAGCAAAACCTACTATATAGATGATGTTGTCGATCTCGCTATGTATATTTACTCAATATACATTAGGCGAGACCGCTATCTCACTGTTATGTTGGTCGTCTAGGACGATAATGATGGGACTCAAGTATGGTTATCAGTTAGATAAGACACACTTGAGTACACAACATATTTTCATATAGTGAAAGATTCCACATACAAGTTAACACACGCCAGTCTCACCTGTTGCAACGCTCCCACGTTTGATGGCAACACATTCTGCCTACTCATCACAATTGTATTTCACAACATACAACGGTCCCATACTCACCCATCACATGTGCCGCAGTGTCAGCATAAGTACGTCCCCACGTCGCACGGTAACTTAACACCCAAATTCAAGGCCACGGTCAATAGCAGCAGTTAATACGTATACTACTGCATTATTCCAGACGCATCGTCAGCATAATTCTATTTCACAGGCTTATGAAATAGAACCAATGCATAACGCACCTGTGGGAACAAACATCGGAACGCTTTCTCAGCCAACGAGCCGTCAACAATTGCGCAACACGCACGCCGCTGGCTATAAAGGGATGCAGCGGCCACGGAATGAGTTAGTTAAGTCCGGGACAAGGAACGATTATGATCGTTAGCATATTGTGAAATAAAGTGTTTATTAATAATCTTAATCTTGTGTTTTCCTTCAGGGCAAGTTGGCCCTTTCAATATTTTTGAATCAACGGACCTTAAGTCCGTTTCTTACATGTGCCATCTACATTGTTGGGTTTACTTAGGATGTACACATGTACATGCGTACTACGTACAATAGTTAGATTAAGTTGAATGTTAGATTAAGAAATATTATAAATAAAGGCACTCCAGGAAACTGGAGTTGAGTTTTCTTTGTACCATCAACCGGAAACGTTGCTATTAATCTAAACAATATTGAATTAAAAATGTCGGAGTATTTTTTTGTCTGGTAGTCATGGTAAATGTTTAAATTTCAGTTTCAATGGTAAATATCTTTGAAAGTAATATATTTATTAAATTTCAGACCAAAACCTCATGGTGTTCCCTTACCTTTCAATGGTGTTCTTTATGAAATTTCCTGCTTCAAGTTTTCACATTTTAAAGAATTTTCAGAAACATTGGAGACTACTGTTAAAGTGGCAATAATGGTAAATGTTTAAATTTTAATGGCAATGATGAATATATTAGAAAAGTTTAAGTATTCAGATTTTAGTGAATTTATTGTGAACCTCTTGACGCTAGTCGGGTGTCGAAACTCCTGTAGTATTACATAAACACACCGCCCTTTTTCGTCTAATTGTCATGTGCACAAAAATGCATAAACAAATAAGAGTGTAAACAAAAACACTTTACCCAAATTAGTTACAATGAACTCAACGGGAGTTTATGAAGTGTCAACACAAGAAATTGGATCGAAAAAAATGAATTTTCTAGAGTTAGTGGAAGCGAAGAAAGTAGCTTACAACAAAAAACAAACTACACGCCACGAGTCAGACGAATCCGAAGTATCGGACGTAGAAGCAACTCAGCCTCAATTTTCCGAGGACTCGGATTCAGATATAGAAATAACTCCGGGTCAAGTATTGAAGACAATGAAATCGGTAGTAATTCCGGAATCACAACAACTAAGCGAGGATCCTCTCCAGGAAAGTCAATGTGTTCAGACATCTATACTACCAGTTGCAGAAGTGTCAACACAAGAAATTGGATCGAAAAAAATGAATTTTCTAGAGTTAGTGGAACTTCTATGGAGTCCAATATTTCTGAAATTGTAATTGTGTTAGTAAAAGAAAGAAATCTAGAATTGAAAAGATTAGTGACGAATATACAGTTTGTAATAATGAATGCATTGAAAATAGTGAAAGTGGATTCGAAAAAATCCGAAAAATTTTTGTTCAACAATTTCGTGAATGCTGTCCAAAAAGAAGAATTATTCACGATGTATTTGAAAAAATCCCTTCCGGATCATTTGGTAGAATTGATTATTCAGACTTACGAGAAAGACATAGAGGAGCCGTGTTCCTCGTCTGCTGCCACGAAGAACATTACCATGTTATCCACGACTGCAACTACCACAATTACGCCTGTCGATGTTCCATTATGGAACGATGGAAATGTCGACAAGACGTTGGAAAAAGATTTTCTCGAAGAACTTCTTCCAGTGTCGAATTCACAGTCGACCATTGGGTCAATCTCACAATCTATTGCGAGAGGGACCCAAGATACATATGTACAATGGACATCGCCGGGCGAACGTGGATACCATGTGATAAAAATAGATGTGTACAATTTCGCCAAAGTATCAAAAATGGAAAAGAAAAATTGGTGGAAGGAAGCCGAAGTGCGCACGACCTTCTTAACCAATTCTCCATTGGATCCGAATTATGTGGGGTTGCAAAAAATTCTGAAAAATGTGGCTCGACAAATAACGAGCTTGAACGATGTAAAGAAGGTGGAAAAGCCGAAAAACTTTTACAGTGGCTCAAAAAATATCCAGTGAGTCCAATTAACCAAATATTTTCAACTTCTATTTGGATGTCTTCAAATTGGAAATTTTTTAATAGGGTCAGTCCTTTATTAATTAATATTATGAAAAAAAATAAATTTAGGCTTTAAAAGGCGATACCGCCAGCCGAAAATAAAAATTTTTTTTTTTAATAATTTACTTGGCTATACACAGCGATATCGCTAGCCATGGTTAGAAGGACGCTCCATTAGCAAGAAGGACACGCAAAGTGACGGTTGTGATTTTTGTCAATAGTGGTAGCTTCCCTTGGCATGTTTAACGGTGAATAACATTTTTAAGTGGTATTGGTAAATGTTTAAATTTTAAAATTTCTTCGAAAAAATTATTTTTTCCTCAGCGCCTGGTAACTATTTAAAGTTTGAATTCGTTCTCCTAATGATTTAGATAATTTTTCTTGTGATTGTGCACGATTATTAAAGATTGTCAGATTGATAAATTAAGTTGAAAAATATTAAACTGAAATTCCAAGTTTTGAATCAGGTAGATCAGTGTGTCATTCATTAACAGATCAGTACAGCCACACAGATTACTTCTGCTGACGATATCGGTTCAATTTCATTTACTTCTAAGTCACCTTTATCTTGTCCTGGTACTTTATTTTACTGAGGTGGTAGTTTTTTTTTATAGAGTATAAAGGATCAGCTTCTAAACGTAAGAATATTTGATAAAACCCTATTTCAAGAATTTTGTATCTGTGTATAATATACAGTGAGCACGCGTTAGTCACTGTAAAGGGAAACAAAAGTAAAATAAGCAGCAATCAGATACTCTACCTACTTACATTGTAACTAACCTTTTTATTTTGAATAAATGGTTTTAAATAGAGAATAATAAATTAAATATTCTACTTTTCATCCATTCGCTATTCGGCACAAGTAAGTATCGTGAAGATACTCCATTAACAATAGTCGTTAACACTATACAGTCTGTATATTATCTATACAAAACCTTCAGCCTGCAAACATTTGAATTTAAAAGGCAATAATAAATGTTCAAATTTAAAGGTTTTTGATTATAGAACAAAATAACTGATTTAAATAAGAAAAAGGAAAATTTTAGTTTTCAGTTATTTTTTTAAACATATGTTATCAAACGCCAACCGTAAATGCGACCAGGGCCCACCTTACTTGACAAATGTTTAAATTTCAGGAAATTGGACATATTAAATGTTATCCAAAAATGCAATACTTTTATAAAGTACATATACAGGTTTCAATACCTCAAAGTTTTAGTAAGTTTCATTTGTTATGACCATGAACTGTGCTATCTTGCATGGTATCGTTGATAAAATTATATTCTATATTCATGAATTAAAAGCTGATTTAACAAAAAAAAAAACACATGGCACAAAAGTAAATGCGCCAGTAAATGTCGAAATTTCAATTTAATTTTTTGATTTTTCGAGTCATCGTCAAGGCTTTTATTATTCTACATGACTTGGCCCAACTATGCCTAGTACTTGGTAACTCTATACTTGAGAAATTTGGCAATGTTAAATGTTTACAATGCAGGTTCTTTTCAATTCTACACCCATTTTGTTTAGTATCGAATATATATTAAGTATAAATAAAGGCTGATGTCCTTTGAAACAAATTATGACTGCATAAAAAATTTTTAATTTTGTATTATGCTATCAACTGTCAATGATTTACCTTGAGACTAATCACACTACGTTGTAGGTTAATTTCAAATTTCATTTTATGAGGATACAATAGCAGAAACATAGCCTCACTGAATAAGCCGGCAGCTGCCGCTCTTAATCGTTTTTTTGGGCCGTAGATAATGATTCGTGTATGTTAAATAATTTTTATGCTGAATGTTTAAATTTTTGTTGTGAGTAAAAAAAAAAACATTAATTAAATTAAAGTTAATAATTAATCATTCAATTAGTCTGTGCCTTACTTCTAAATTCACACGTATAAAATACCCAGACATATTCCAAAAGCTTTCAGTTGACTCTCATTCACTTTAAAACGCTTTCAAGCTTTTATGATGTTGCAACAGGCATTTGGAAATTGATTAATTGCAGTCAACAAAGTGTCAAAAGGCATTAATCTCTTACTAAACTACATTTACGCTTACATAAACAATCAAGACTTTGCTGTAGTAGCAGTGATGGCCAGTCAAGCCTTCGTACTCGCTTTTGCTAAGTGTATCATACAATATGTGCTTTTCCAGTTAAGCCCTTCCAATGTAAACGTAGCTGCTCGGCTAGCGTTGTTTACAATTCAAAGTGCAATAATTTCCTTTAGTCTATCATCAACACTCTACTCATTTATATCGTCCTTCGCAATAAGCAAACTAAGTAAATTGAGGGCTATTGGCTGGAGATATTCATTAAATGGTTGTTGTTGATGCTGTGAGGTTGCATATTTAAGAGGCAGGAAAATACGTATTTGTGCATGCGTTTGTGTTAGTGAGACACAAGCTAGGAATGGATGCAAAAGCATTTAGATTTCAATTTTAGTATGCTTAGAATAGGGCGGGAATGTGTTTCTTTGGTAGGGAACGACTAACAGCAGACATACACACGCTAAGTATTATATTTGTAACTAGCCACTGAGTTATATAGTTCACACGCTCCCACACGCCCCCAAAAGGGCATGTCAGCAGTCAAACTAATAACGGAAATAAACAAAATTCTGACACAAAAAGAACAGACGTAATTGAAATCTCAGCTTGTTCAACAAACCGTAGCGCAATGTGTAGTATATCAGAGCATGTCACTAACAACAACAAAGCCACACGCCGACTTCTAAATGTTTGGCTGTGGAATGTAAACATTTTGCAGAGTCAACGTATTCATAATTACGTTCACTTTCTCACGAGCCCCAAATATATAAGCGGCACTAGCTATAGAGTTTCATATCGCCTTACATACGCTAGCACCATATGTGTGAATGTGCGCGACTGCGTTGCTAGCAGCCCCACGCTTAGTACATGTGTGCGTGCGTATGTAACGGCATTGCTTGTAGCTGCGAGCTGTCTATGTTTACATGTATGTTACTGACTGCACTGAGCTGCACTGTATAATCACATAGAATTAGAGTAAATATGTATTTTAGTAAATAAGAGTTTTAGAGTTAAGAATTATTATAAATAAGCCGAAATATCACTAAATAAAGTAATTGCTGCTCTGCCACACAACCGGCAACCTAAGTCTTTTGTTTCAACCTCTTTATGGCGATCCTGCCTTGATACTGACGGCAAATATTGCTCTCTTAGCGATCTGCCAGATTTCAAAGGCAGGAAAACCAAGATAATTAGTATTTCATTAAATGTCCTGTCCCTGTCACCACTGTTTTTAACAATTACAGCTTTAGAGGAAGAAAATGCTTTGACAAGAAAAATGTCGAGCTTTACAATTGCCTATTGCAATTTAATTAAGTCGTATGACTAAATGGCGACCGTGAGATACACAAACTAGAGAAATGTTGATGAATCGTGACCAAAAGCCTAGCTTTTAGCATTGTAATTTAGTCGAAGAATATTTTGATAGCGGTCATCCCTTCTCAGGAAAGAGATCCGGTTGCATTCACTAAAGCAAAAAAATTATAAACGTTGAAAGAAATTGAAATCTTAACTCAAGCGTTTAACAAGTCTGCTCAAACGCGCATAATGAAATATGGGGAAGTAGAGATAAAAACGCATATACTATTTACGGATTAATTCTATCCAAACTTAGAAAAATAAAATCGATTTTGATAGTTTTGTAATCTGTTTTAAAGTCCTCGTTTAAGTAAAAAAAAAAATCATTTCTATATTGTTAAAGTTATAAAAACGACACCAAGTAATTTTTGGTTAAGTTAATTACACATGGAGACGAAATCACCACATATATACTTTTTTTAAGTTCCGTTTGTTCCGTTATTTGAGCATAGTTATACATTATAGACAATGTAATTAAATTTTCATTTTCCGGCAATTAAGTTCATTATTAGACGACGCTTTATATGTGCACAGATTAGCATAGTTTTGTCCTACTTACTGAAAGGTAAATTAAAGAAATGTTAAGCAGGAGCTAAAGACTATTCAGTATTAAAGAAGCCACAATTATTACCTCCAAACTAAAAAGAAGTTGTTCACATTTATCAGCATATGACACTTATTTATTTAATGAAGAATTATCATCAATTGAAAAAAATAAATACAATTCGTATAAGCAAGGAATTATAAAATCATTTCCTACTAATGATAATCAGTTCAGTTAAATGAAATTGTTTCAATAACAAGAATTTATGTATTTTTTCTTTTATTTTCCATTTTTTATTATATTCTTTTATTTTTAATTTATTTCATAACCTTGAAACTTTGCGTAGTTTCAATTTTAACTCTCCGAAGAATTGAGAAAGAAAAAAACGCCTATTATACCCTAACCGAATATAGCATTTTCGTCGCACGAGTTATGTGGAATAACCTTCGGCACAACAGCAACAGCAACAAAGCGCTATAGGGAAGTGGTATAAGTCCGTAGCTGTTCGGCATAAAGAAGAGGAAATAATGGTAAGCAAAACAAATTACTGTAGGGGCCGATAGCAGCAAAAGGGAGGAGATCGAAGGGATGAGGTTTGAACAACTAATACAAGCAACAAATTAAAGACGAACATACTTTGAAATTGCTTTTCAAGTGCTCAGATCCATTTCATATACATATGTACATTCAAATTAATGTAAACATCCGAATATGGGTCGCAAATGTTCTGGCATACAATATTTGTGGGAATGCAGAGTAATCTAAGTACTGTAGGATAATGAAGTGGCTTTTATGTGTAGGGCTATGTAGGGTGGCCTGTTGAGAATGAATTGGCTGCTTGAAAGTCAGTTGCTGCAAGTCCCTCCGTTGACAAGGTCAAACCCATTCGAAACCTCCGTTTCCTAATATAACATCGCTGTATTGTTCTGCATTTGTAAATAAAGTGTTGTAAAAATTAAAGCAACGAACGGGTTATCTTCGGTAACGTGATCGAATAAACCTCAAGCCGCATCTCACGCAATAGAATCATTAGAATCGTCCAATATTTATTAAAATTAAGGAGTATGTACATATATACGAACTGATCGCAGTAAAAATCTTGTGCTATTAAAATTATATATTTTTGGTCTACTACTTTTTAGTAAACATTTTGTCACACGCAATAGAATCATTAGAATCGTGTTCAAAATTGGTTAAAATTAAATTTGAAACCACATTTCTATAAAAAAAAGCTATCACATTCGAATCATTAGAATCGTGTGCCTACCTTATGGAATTGAAAATATTCGCGATCGACATACAATGTTAAAAAAGAGGTTTGCTATGACGTTGGAAAGTTTATTGTGTTTCAAAATGGAGAGATATTAATTTAAAATCCATATACACATCTTACAAGTATGTACAAGTACAAAGCTTTATTAATGGCATTTTCTTTTCTCGAAAAAATATTACCCTAGTGTTACCCTCTAACTGTTAACCTAGGTAACTAAGCACTCTGCAAAATGGATCAACTTAACTAGGAAATTATTTTGAGAGATGGACCTATAAAGCTTAGAGAGAACTGAGAAAAATCCAGAGGGTAAAACTTTTTCTAGAAAAGAAAACGCCATAAAGTAAAGAATATTTAATTTCTTAGGGCAGTAATACGTGAAAGAAAAATAACTGTTTTTACTAAATTCCTCAACACAGACAAAGAATATTTAACACAACACAAAGCTTCTACCGAAAGCTTCTTTTGAATTCAGTCTACCTGCTGTGTGGCAGCGAAACTTGCTGATGTTAATTTAAATAAAATAAAATTATTGAATTGAATAAAAGAATTAAAACAATTCTGATTGCCCCCAGTGCATGTCCACTGTGGGAAGCTTAGGCCTAAGCCAGCGTACCAAATACTGCGCGTTTCAAGGCAGCGGAGCGACAAGTCTATAATAGAAACCAGCAAGCTCAGTTTCATTAAATAATTATAAATCTAACCTTTCCGTTTTCATTGCAGGACAAGTTGGCCCTTTAATTTGTTTTATCGTTCAAGGACCTTCAGTCCTAAATTTCTACAATAATTGGTAACGATGCAAACGCACACCATTCACTATGGGGAAGCAGCGATAGTAACGATACATTTCGGCAGGATTTCAAAGGCCCAGAGTTAGTAACGGTAAGGCTTGATTTTGGTTATATTCAGTTTTGAGTTGTTTCAATGTCAAACCTGTTCCCAAAGTATTTCAAAATATCTTTCAAAACACCCTATCTCAAATTCTCTCTAAAAAACTCGAATCAAGTGGAGGGAAAAGGTTAACATTTAACCGTAAATTTTACCCCGATGGTTGTATGACACAGCTGTGGATTTGAAATGATGCAAACGCCCACCATACTTAATGGGGTAGCAAATATATGAACGATGCTGAAACAAATGAAGGTGTGCATGGTTAAGTCACATCTTTCCATATTCCATATTTTATCCAATCTCAAAGTTTTTTATTGTTAAAAAAGAATGAAAAATAACGCTGCCTTTATTTTCCTTTACTCACTACGGAACAAACTTCAAATATTTAAAATTAACCAAACCTATACACAGCTTTTGTGGAAGATAATAAAAGGAAAAAGGTACTAATACTATAAACAGAAGTGAACTGTTAATAGTAAATATAAATAAAAAGCCGTAAAATCAAAAGAATGCTGCATTTTTATACAAAGGTGAATTTGTCGTTAATCACTTTAAGTGACAGATGAACGTATGATTTGATGGATCAAATTAGTTCAACCAAATAATAATCCAGAGATTGATAAGCCAGTAAGAACCGAACCGCAGGCTTTATGAACTTGCTAATTGTATACCAAATTTGTAAGCCGTAGAAGCATTTTGAAAAACTATTTTCCAGTAAAATTTCATTTGGGAAACTGAACGTAAAATCCCCACCGGCGTAAACCGAGGAATGGCATAACCCCCCGATACGTTGGAATAATAGAATAACAAATTAAAAGGTTAAGCGCTAACAATGAAACCAATGCAAGTAGAAAGTCTTGTAAACTAGTAAGTTGAAACTATGCTGAAAAAACTGTTAAAGTAAGCCGTAAAGCAAAGGACATTGCATAGGTAGAAAATGTTTATTTTAAAAACAAAACCTTCTAATTCCCTCGACACACGAAAAAACATTGTGATAAACGACGGAACTGTTAATTGTATACCAAATTTGTAAGCCGTAGAACCAAAAGACGTTGTGTTTCCATCCTTCCTAAAAAGAACAACGAGGTGTGGGATTTTTCATACCGCAATTCAAGACTATCTTCAGCGCATGGCGTTTGATAGCGATCTCTTGCGTTAGGTATAGATGTATCCTTATTATTAAAAACATTCGATCTATGAATGTTTACGGTATTTGCCGTGTCAATACAGTTTTGCAAGTAGTAACAGTTACATTGTTGTGTTCGGCTGCGATGTACACGATAATAAAAGATTGTGGGCTTCAGAGATATCAGCGACTTCATATTTGTAGTGCGAGACTAACTAATAAAAACATCATTATGACATTTTACATAAGCTTTACATACCACCACTTATGTATCTATGTCCAAATCAGCACTGTTGTTGACAAATATTGAAAAATAAGATCAACGAGGAATTGTAGTCGGATGCGATGCATACGTCAAGAAAATACCATTATAGGTATTCAGAGATGTAAACGAATTGAAATAGTATGAAAAGGTAAAAAAAGGTAGTTGTAACTTAGATATAAATTTGTATCTAATTAGGTAGGATTTGTGGGAAATATATCAAAAGTGTATGACTCTAAAAAATGTATTTTGTGCCGGTCTGAACGCTTCAAGGTCCGGCCGCCTACACGGTTAGGCCAGAAGACTTAATAAATTAACTTAAATGACTAATATAACAAAGGGAATGAGAATTTATAATGGATACATACAGTACACGACAAAGCGTTGAGTTGACAATGTGTTTTTCTCAAAAACAAGTAATAAAGTGTACTTGAGAGAGCTACTAAATTTTTTATGGATACACTTATGGCTACCCCAAGAGTAATACAGAACTGACACGAATATCGGCAAAACAACGTATCTAGTCCTTTGCCATACAAAACCTGTTTCCAGCTGCGGACGATAGAGCCCGCAAAAGAACAGTTTTATTGTACGTATGCAACGGTATACAATAACTAAGGGGCTATAGAGATATGAACAAGATGTTAAAAATATTGCCAAGGTTCTTTAAAAAAAATCTAAATTAAAAATATGCATCAACTCCTGGTTATGCCACGCGGTATGGTATGGGGAAGTGATTTAAATCTTATTAATTTTAAACTATGGTTTTATTCATTGCTTGTGCGTACGAGAGAAAGCGTGAGTTGGATTAGAAAAGGACATGCCTTAAAAATTTTGTTGCCAACCGCTTTGATTGCAGTAAACAGTCTATATCTGCTCCTTCCCATTCTCATCCGCACATGCATTGAGAGTACAATTACACCTAAACGAAACCAATTCACGGTTGTAGCGACTAGTTAAATAAGTGAACAAATAACGGCGAATATCGTTTTTACATAATAGCAGCCATATGATAAAACAAAGCTGTGGTGTAGTTCTTCGCAACCAACAACGTATGTATGTACCGTTATAACGAAAAGAAGATGGAGCTGGATGATTCCCGTCCATAGTGGAAAAGGTACGCGGATAGTTTGACACCCCTATTCCCAAATGTGCACAAGTTTCTTTATAAAACGCCGGTATTTCTTATATCAGCTACATAGAATATATCCATTTACTTTTGTTAGTCACTTTAGATTGAAATATGCTAGTTTAAAAATAGAATATGTATACATACTTTGCAATGATTTGTGGCCGTCTGTGTCAGAGTATGTAAAGGGCATAGCTAGCCTTTTCAAATTATAAGTGTTGGCTCCCTTTGTTAAAAAAAAAAAATATTAAATAACCCAAACCCGATTTTGAAAAGGCTACTTGCATCCTTTCCATGCTATAGCAGCTTTACTTAGTTACTTCTGTGTTAAAAATAAAATATGCTACATACTAATTTATCACAAAAACTTACTATACTCCTCGCCGCGTGGTTTTGTAGTTGCCAACCCCCTGCCGATTTTCTATTTCATATTCCTGCGCAACCGTATATGTATGTATCTATCTATTTTAGGTAACTTACGCCATATTTGATTTTCAATTTTGTACTGCATGTGCCGTATAGCAGCGTTGCATCACTCAAGATTCCCCTATGTTTGTTGTACTTGCTGTTGTTTCAACGCATCCAGCTCACTCTGTATGCATTCAAATTGATTATACAATTGTAATAATTCTTCGTGGTTCATCTCCAAGTTGATATCTTCACCAGTACCAGTTTTTAATTGCAACAAAGCCAAGGCATTTTTTTCACGTTGTTCACAATGCGACGATATTTCTACATTTAATTTCCATGCTACATCATGTATTTCATTTGATTCATATCGTTCGCAAGCTAAATTGTTCATAATAGGCGTAGTTTGACGCACCCACAATCTAACAATAGCATCGATTTTTGCATCATCTTGCAATTGTAATTTTTCACGCAGTTCTGCATGCAAACGCGTTGGTTTTATCACAAATGTCGTTGTACGTCGTAAAATATATGAAAATGTCTTAATCATCAGTAGAAAATCAGCACGTGGCACGCCGACTAAGCGTTCCAATTCTTCTAGTGCATTTTCCGGTTCGATGGCATCTGCCGTTGCTAGTGGCGTCATTTGACGATGAACAAAATGTAATACTGTCGTGAATTTATCATAGGGCAGGCCATTAATTATTTTAATGCCTTCTCTGGCTCTGCGGAGTTAAAAGATATGAAGAAAAATTATTAAATATTGCACGGTAACATAACCTTAACTAAATTTTTCGAATTACTATTAAATCAAATTTTATTACACACAAAAGACTTCTTACCTTTCAGTAATTTTTATCCAGTTTGCAGCCATTACTGCAACCAGCGAAATTTTTCGAGCAAATTAAACTATGCCATTCAAAGTTCAGCGATAAATTGATCGCTTTCTCGCATGCATGGAAAAACGCCGCCGAAAAAATTTTCTTCTCGGAACAAAATGGCGTACTGTCAGTGCTGAATATGTAGCTGAACAGTGCAACCAACCATTCCGCTGGTGCTGCCACCTGGCCGAACTCTGCTAAAGGACACATCATATGACGCGACACATAACGACTGCGGCACTACACGACGCGACAAAATATTTATTTGTCAAGAAAATCGACCCGTGTAAAGCAGGGCTCAAAAATGCTTAAAAATTATTAAAGCACAGCAGTCTTTGCTTTTGCTTGAAAAAACCCCACACCGACAGCAACAGCACGAAAAATCCTGTTAGCAATTGATCGATTACTATTAAGCAAATGTTCAATGCTTCGCAGCTTACGAGCTAGCTGTTGCTTGCTTATTGAAAATGTCAGAAACACAGCAAAAGCAATGGAGAGGCTTTTGATATATTTTGGTTGCTGCTACTGCCAAGAGTGAATAGCGACTGCGTGGTAGCGGCTAAGCAATAATTAAATCGATTGATGTAAACGTTGGATCTTTTTGATACCGTTTTGGGACCGTTTAAGGATCATTATGGGCCTATTTAGAATATGGCCATGATTTTAGGGTCAGCTTGGGACACTTTTGGGATCATTTCAGATCACATTCTCCTCCGCTATGCAGGCGAAAAAGTGATTGGTATCGTGGGGAGACGAGCCGCATGTCGGACACTCATCCAGCACGTCGGGGTTCAGCATCGATAGGTAAGAGTTAAAGCTGTAGGTGCTTCTGATTACAGGATGGAATTCCCTGACGGAAGCTGACAAAAGAGTTTTCTGACTCTGTGTCTATGTGATTGCTGTTGGAATTATTTAATTGAAAGCGGCCAAAAAGGTCTGTTGTCTGTCTTTTCAATATAAAAAAGTTTACATATTTATTTTTTTCCTGAGATGATTTTTCTTTTATTTTTTTTAAATATGCCAGAAGCAGCAAAGCTTTCTAAATTTCAATTATAAAATGTCAGCAATCGATCGTTTGCTTCGCAGCATTTTTGTGCTGCTACTGCGGCTGCTCGTTGTTTTCAAGTAAAAGCAAACACTCCTGCATTGGCTGCTCTTTTTTTTTCAAGCAAAATGACAAGCAGACATGCTGCTTTTCCAGCAAGACAAATTTAAAGCTCAGCAACAGCAAATTTTCGTTGCTTTTGCTATTTCTGCTGAAGCATTTTGAACCCATCGCAACGCGATGCGACCAAATAGTTGCCTATTCGATCAACTATGTTGTGTCGCGTCGTGTCGCGTGGTGTAAATAGCAGTTCGATCGATTCACACCTTGTATTTGAAGGGAACACAGTGGAACAACAAAAATCGACTAGAAAACAGTCTTTAAGCTAAGGAACACCTTGCGACGCGACGCGACGGGACACGGCGCGACCAAATATTCTTTGCATGTGTTCTTAGGAGGCAGAGTACACCTAGCGATAGCTAAAATAAGCAACTATTTGGTCGCGTCGCAACGTGTAGCCGTACGTTTAAAGCGTTCAGCAGAATCAATCAATGCGTACGCATACAAACACCCGCAGTCTACTTTGCTGTCAGTTGTTTCGACGTACTGACGGATTGATTCTGCTGAACGCTTATGGGTCAGATACAAAAAACTCTATTTTGACTTTACCTCAAACTTTGACTTTGACAGAAAAGTTCAGTATACGTATTTAAACGAAGCATGGCAAATTGGAGACCTCAAAGTTGAAGCAAGGTTAAAATTTGGCATACTCTCAAATTTTGCTTGCTTTGCTTACTTTGACAATCAGATGTTGATTAATTTGCTTTAATTAAAGAATAAAAAGTTGGAGGAAATAGTAATTAATTAATTTTTTCTCTATTAAATTAATGAATAACCCAAAACACTCTGAATGCAAAGAAATAAATAACGAAAACAAATGTTTAAAAGAGAAGCGTCAAGGCGTTCATTGTAGCATACCTCTAAAGTTGGACGCAAAGTTTTGAGGTAGCAAATGCCAGGCGTGTTAAAAAAGCTTTATGTATTCGACCCTTTAAGGTGCCACTTGTATTGAACCCCAAAGTTTCGAACAAATTTAATAACGTAATAGTACATTACACCGCAACAAATTTGGCAAAAAATTGCAAATTTGGCGCTTTTTCCCATACAAATCTCATTTTCCCAAATTTGGAATTCCATCACATTTGACCTCATTTGCCGAACAATACAAGGGCACTTGACGTGTGATATTTGCACTATGCACAGCTGTAAATACCAATTTAAACTAGTTTTTTGTAAGAAAATGGGCCAAGACAGAAGCCTTATTGAATATTCTTTTATCATTACTCTACAGGTGTTTAAATCATCACGGTAAAGGATGATGCATTTTCCTTCGGTGGCTTTATGTCCAGATTCTTGCAGGGAATGTGCAAACAGTATCGAACTGGCTAATTTGAACTCACCAAATTGGGTGCAGTGTAAGTGTACTATAAACTTTTCCATGATATTTCTTTTCCTAAAAATTTAAAACTGTATCGATTACTTTTTTCACTTTTTTATACATTTTCTATATATATTTCGATTTAAAAAAGGTAAATTTACCCTTTCACATGGAATTTGCATCAAAAAAATACACGTTTCAACATATCGATTTTTCGATTTGCGAAATGTGCACTTATAAAAAAAAAAAAATATTATGTTCCCTATAGATTCCAATGAGTCAACAAAAAAAAACTCTTCAAGTTTAAAATCACTCATATACTATATTTACACTGCACCAAATGCGTCGCATTTAATTTGGTGATCAAATTCAATCTGCGGATGAACGGTTTCGAAAAAACTTCGCCTAAAGTGACGCATTTGGTGCAGTGTAAATGTAGCTATAGAATCACTCAGAACATTTTCATTTCGTTCGCTTTGGGTATTTTTCGTTGCTATTTATTGGCAGCACACTAGCACACTAGTTTCGTATCGCGTTGCCAACGTTGCTTTGTTTATTTTGTGTCTGGTTTTCAGAAATTGCGGAAGTCAAGCAAAAAAATCAACGGAGAAAACAAAAAATGACAGCAACACTTCGATATCGTGGCGATAAAAACAATCTTATTGAATTGGCAAAAAATTTAGATGCATTCAAGAAGGTACCAGAGAAATATACGGAAACAACTGAAATTGGTGGTACATGTAAGTATATATGGTAGTTCTTATAATCATGATACTTATCTATGCGTTTACATATTTGCCGCTTGCCGCAAAGTATCCTTGTTAAGTCGTCTACTCATCATTTTTCTGATATACAAAGAAGTATGCTATTACAGAGAAGCTAATCTTATTTATCAATTTGAGCCGGATATTGATATCGATGGAAAAGTGCAAATGCATGTGGACATCACAGTGGCTATGCCATGCCGATGTAAATATACTCATTGGAATTGTTAAAATCCCATCTATACTACATATATAAATTCTTGTGTTTGAAATTCCAGCTCTTTCTGGTGCAGACCTCTCGGATGACACACAGCAACATGTTTTTGCTTATGGAAGATTACAACGAGAGGGTACTCCTTGGACTTTGCCAGAAGAGCAACGTTTACAATTCGAACGTATGCAGCATATGAATACTTTCTTGCGTGAAGAATATCATTCAGTAGCGGATATACTTTTTAAAGATATCATTAAAACCAAACAAATTCCTCCTAAACCATTTGTGGATATTAAAACGCTACTGGAAGAGGAGTACGATGCGTGTCGTTTACATGGAACATTAGGTCTAAATAAGGTAATTGTTTGATTTAAGCAAATTTGCATGTTTGAAGGGTAATCGGTATCGTTGTGGGTTTAGTCGATTTTTTGGAAGATTTTTCACGATCTTCTGAGGCATTTCCTTATGTTTTTGTTGTTGTTGTAGCCCCGCCCAAATGTCAGACAGGGTCACCCAGAGTGTATTGCTCTTGGCCGCGTCGATAAAAGAAAACGGATCGGGTCGTTTCGGCACGATGGGTACAGCACAAGTACTGGTACCGTTCTCGTAGAACCGGCAATACAAGAAACTAGCCGTGTGGGCGTTTTAGCGTTACCCAGGGTCACCAACGGGGAGGCGACCTACTCTTACACACCTTATCTGTTTGAATAGCGACGCAAACACTTTCCAAAGGCTTCCTTTGCTAGATATAAATCCGGTACACATCGTAGTACCTTTAAGTATTATCCCACCTGTTCAGAAAAGGAATAAAAACTCTCATAGGCTTGTGCGCCAAATAAATTTGCCAACAACTAAAAAACTTATTATAAGTATACTTACCGACAAAGTAAAATTTTTTCTGAGAATTGGACCAAACCATTTTTGACGACGATTTTAACTAACTTAAATCATGTTTAATTTTGACTATGACTACTGGCCTTAGTAAACAAAAGTTACGAATGGTCCTAAATCGGATTTCGAAAGCCCATATTCAGCTTCAAAAAACAGGGAAATTACTTTTTTACTTGTGTCTCAATCAAGGCGTCGAATCTCAAAGTTTTTGAAAACGCCTGGCTTCGGGATTTTAAAATGACAATCCCGCGATTTTTCGAGATTATCTCAGATAGCGTCTAAAAAGGTCGGGAGAGGTATTCAAAATACGCGTTTTGACGTCGGTATGCGAAATCCGAAAGCGAAGCCCTTATATTTTATTTCTGTTGAGATATTTCAACTAAGAAAGGTTCACGTCCCAATTTTGGTATGGGTCCCGGTAAAATTACTACATAGTTCTTTTCCAATAACTTTTCACTGAAGCAAAAACTTTAAATTCCGCTTTTGATAACCTTCCCGACATTTTTAGAGGTGTTTTAGCAGTTTCGTCGAATGATGTTTACTAGTATCGCTTGTGATCGAAAAATAACCAATAAAATCTGGAGGGGGTAGTAGAGTCACTAGCCCCGGACCCCCATGCTTTAATTTCGGGGACGCCTCTAAAAATATACCGCCTATACCTCAATTTTTTCAATTTCCTGTGTTTACTGTCGTGGTAGCGATTTGGTATGACCAGTGGAACCTTCTAGGTCATGTCATCCCTCCATCCGTGAGGAAGGAGAAGATGGGTAATGAGAGGTGAGAGGCATCATATCCGTAGATCAACCATCGAGTAGCACGTCATTACCTATGTGCATATTAGCCGCCTTCTACGACCGGTACGCCTACCTCGGGCATATTCTAAACCCCTAACCCGCAGGGGCGGTGATTTAATCTAAAATTGTGATATTCCGATAATCCAAAATGTATAAAATATTGCAGGTTCCACTTTCATACAATGTTTGTGGAACGCGAATGGGCTTAAAGCCCCAATTACATAAAACTTTTTATTTTTTTTGAGGAAAGAACTCAGCGGAAAATAATAGTGATAATACGTAGTGTCATATAGTTATAAAATTGTGAACTTTTCTCACTGGGAAACTGAATATGCAACCCTGTTTCTTATGTATGCATTAAATGCAGTTGGCAATTCGCAGTGCTGCCACCCAATTTTGATATAAAAAAATACTTGCTCCTAATAATAGTACATTTACACCGCACCAAATTTTGCTAATTCAAATCAGCCATTTCGACACCGTTTACATTAGTAACTTTGCATTTGGCTTCACTTTCCCTGCAATAATCTTCTACCAGGATATAAAGCCACCGAAAGAAAATCCACTACCGTTATGTTTTAAACACCTGTAGGGTAATAATAAAAGAGTCAAGAAGGCAGTACCATAACAAATACCAATATATATTCAATCCATTTAAAAATAATTGAATATGCATGTTAATTTTAAAGGAATATACACGTTCACATTTGTGTGTGTATTTATAGTTATATTGTAGTGATACGATAGTAATATGCCCAGAAAATTGTATTAAACGAATTTGAGTCATCTCAATTTGCACCATCGAGTACATGAGTCATTCATTGTCTATTTAAGTGGCAATAGCGTATACACATTGCAATGAAATTAATTTGAATGATATGGCTACCCCATGAATACGATCAAAAAAGAAAGCTGTAAAGAAATGTTTAGTTAATTGTGGCATAGTTAAGAGAATTTTATCAAAAAAATATGTTTTATGCACATTTAATTTTGGCCAAAAAGGGCCCATTGGCTCGAGTATGGCTGGCTGCTCATTGGGATAAGAAAATAACAAAGGCGCATGTATTTGAAACGAATATTGAGAAATCTGTTGAAGGCATAATGCAACCTAAAGTAAAATTGGCGCTTCGTACATCGGGCCATCTATTGTTGGGCGTCGTTAGGATATATTCGAGGAAAGCAAAATATTTATTGGCCGATTGTAATGAGGCGTTTGTTAAAATTAAAATGGCATTTAGGCCCGGCATGGTTGATCTACCAGAAGGTCATCGGGAGGCGAATGTAAATGCAATTACTCTACCAGAAGTATTTCACGATTTTGATACAGCTTTGCCTGAACTGAATGATATCGACATTGAGGCACAATTTGCTATAAATCAATCAAGAGCTGATGAAATCACTATGCGCGAGGACTATGGCGGCAGTTTGTCGTTATCAATACATGATGATGGCTTTGGTGATATGGGATTTGAAGGTGATACTCCTGATTTGATACGTGGTCCAATTGATGCCAATATAGACGACAAACTATTTGGGGATGATGGCATGGCTGATGTAACATTAGTTGATGAACCCAAAATAACATTGAACGATTCGGATTTAGCAAATTCACGTTTGGATGGCGATGGTTTTGGTGATGAATTTGGACAACCCGAACTATTTGAAGATGATTTATTTGCTGAACCTCAACCAGCACTAGAAGCCAATGATAATAACGATCTGAAAGCTGTTGTTGGTGCAGGACAAGCATCTGATGATGATGATGATGATGATGACGGCATGGATCATATGGATGTTAGACCACCTTCCGTGGCATCAAGTTGCGAACATGCTTTAGAGGCAAATGAAGCTGAAAAAGAAGTTGAAAATAAAGATGAAGCTGGTAACGAGGCTATAGATGGTGTAAAAGAGGATGAGAACCCTTTGGATCAATCAACTCTGCTACAAAATGAAGATGAAAGTTTCGCACTGGCACCGATCGATGCTTCTGCTTATAAAGGTGTGACAAAGACCAAACGTAAACGTAAACTTATTGTCGATGAAGTAAAAAATATATCTGGCGAAGAAATGAAGGCCCAATTGGCGAATACTTCCGATATTGTTACCACCTTAGATTTGGCGCCACCAACAAAAAGATTAACATATTGGAAAGAAACAGGTGGCGTGGAAAAATTATTTTCATTACCATCTAGAACAATACCTGCACGTATGCTATTTATAAATTATCATCGTCATTTGAATTCGCATAACACATCTCTGGAAGATTTCTCTATGCTTGGTCCTGCGGATGTATTAGCAATAGAGCATATACAAAATGAAAATGATGCTAATACCATTAACAATAATAAACGCGGACGTAAAAGAAAACATGAAATACAAGTAGTACAACAAATTGTTGCTGCTGCCGATATAACAACGCAAAGTCTAGCAGCACCAGAGGCTGTACGTGAACTTGAACAAAGCACTGGGCAGAATCAATTCTCTGTAGCGGATAACTTAATACCAAACGTTGCGGAAAGTTCATTATTCGATAATATGCGTAGTCCGAGCGCTATGTTAAGTATAAATGATATACAGGGGCTGGAAAATTTGACGGGACTACACGATTTACCACCATTAACACCGGGAAACCTTGGACAACCTGGCGCCTTAGATGCCTCTGACGATTTCAATCATGATGATGCGGTGCCGCTCGGTTTACATCATGATGGTGATCATACACCGCATCATTCTGGTATAGAAAATATTGAGAGCTTACCTAATCTACCAGCAGATCAGGTGTCGTCTATATTGCAAGAAGCAGAAAATATGCCACCAAATATACAACAGCAAGATGAAGCACAACTGGAACCAAACAAAATACAACAACGTACCAGCGATATATCAACAGATTGGAATGATTACGATTTACCACCCTTACCACCAAATCCTGCTGACGAACAATTGGAAAACGAAACAGATGAACAATTTGAGGAACGTGTACTCAATAAACGTGCTGCACAACTATTCTATACCGTCAAATCACGTTTTACTAAACAAAATAGTTTGTCATTATCCGCTCTAACGGCAAACAATTCTAGGAAACAGGCGGCACAAAAATTTTATTCACTTTTAGTATTGAAAAAGTTTCGTGCGCTTAATATTGAACAGACGCAACCATATACGGATATAGAGATAACGCGAGGGCCATTATTTGACAACCCAAAATTATAAAAAGCATGCAAACATTTATTTTAATTAACACTACTTTATTATGTAATACAGATATGTAACGAATGTAAATTCAATTTTTAACTATATAATTTTCATTATGTAAATAATAAATTATTTTTATATAAATAAATAAATATGTATGTACAAAAACAAAAAAAAAATATGTATGTGCAGGTAACGTTCTTATTTGTGGGGAACCGTCTTCACCGAAACCGAAGCGAATAGTATTTCCAATGGGCCAAGTAATAAATATGTAGTGTATTTTTTAAATCGTCTATATAACTTTCGATTATATCTAAATGAATATACATATTCGAAAGTTATACCTACGCTCCATAAAATCAAATAGATATTTACAATTTGTTGCTGTTTTGAATCGCGAAAATCCCCAAAGTTTGAAGTATTGATATTCACCTATAACAGTAGTGTTGTATGGACCAAGATTGCCCATTGTCGAGTTTAGGGACCGAAATTCTGATTGAGGAGGTGAGATAGAGTAGATTTAGTTTTTATACTTATTTCATAAATTAAAATATAGAAACTAATATCACCTTTCATTTGTAGGTTGCCGGTGTTCTACATTTAGTTGGCAATTATCAACCTTATGTTGACATGTACGATGATCACTTTTTGGTTGAGTTGCGTCCGATAACAGTAAACTACACACATCGCATCAATCGTTTGAGTTTCGGACAATATTCACGACGTATAGTACAACCTTTGGAAGGCGATGAAACAGTGATTGCCGATACGGAAACGGTTATACAATATTTTTTGAAAATTGTGCCAACTGAAATACACAACACATTTACAACCATCAATACATATCAGTATTCGGTGACCGAAAATGTTCGAAAAATAGGTGCGTTAATAGACATTCGTATATATGAGCCTCTATTGTGCAACTCTGTTTAGAATTAAATCGAATATAAGATCGAAACGAATTCATGAAAGCTTCTATCAAAACTTCTATTTGTTTGCTAATTCTCATACTTCGAAAGTATTTATAATTATGAAAAATGTTTCAAGTTTTTTGCTGGAATAGATGAAAAAAAATAAAAAATTTTTGATAATCGAAAAGAGTGCTACCAAATTTCGAATTTTTCCCCGAATTTCTATTTCTTTCGTTATTTTGAAAATATTTATAACTATCAAACCTACTCTAACTTTTTGCTAAAAGAGATTAAAAACAAATTTTTGATATTCGAAAAAAGAACTACGAAGTTAATTTTTTCCCAAATTTCAAACATCGAAGATCGAAACGAATTCATGAAAGAATTCTATAAAAAACTTCTATTTTTGGCCAATTTTCAAACTTGAAGATAGCCACGAACTCAGAAAAGCTCTCTATCATAACTTATTTGTTTGTTCATATTTAACTTCGAAAATGTAAATAATTATGAAAATTGTCTCAACAAATAGATGATATTCGAGACGATATCCCACGGATATCTACGAAATTCGAATTAAATCCAACGTGCTACAGTATAGAGAACTCTAACCAGTTTCATTAGGTCTTTTGATAACGATTCAATTGGCATAAAGAAAGGCACAAAAAAGTTGTTGAGAATGTCTAATGAATAATGAATAACACATTTCTTTCTTACTATTTATGCATATTTGTCTCTTCAGATTCGGCCAAAAACTCTTACGGCTCTCCGGGCATCTACATCAAATACGATTGGTCAGCATTGAAAATTATTGTTCGCGCCGATCATGATAATCTTGTGCAATTCATAGTTCGACTTTGCTCGATAATAGCTGGCATCATAGTAATCTCAGGTACTCAATCTTAAAGCTTAATCGGTATCGCTAACGCCATGGCCATAACAATAACGATAAGGATAACCATATTCAATGTGAACACTTAGTCATGCAGTAAACATAAAGAAGTGGTGATTTCATTAAAATTAAACAAATTGGCAGCAAATTACACATAAGCTCACTCGCCAAGCTAAAAGTCACAAAAAAAAAAGAAATAAAAGCTTACAAAATGTGTGAAAATTCACCATCTGAAACTTTAAGAGGTCAGGTATAAGGCAAAAAACCAGAAACCAATTGCTTGGCTATGGTAGCGTTATGGGTGTGGTGTTAATGATAACGAAGTTTAATTCTGTCTTATGTTTTTATTTTATTTTTTGAAGCACAATCACAAGCTTTACTTAGCAGCACGAGTTGTTGTTGTTGTAACGAGGTGTAGCCCTGCCCAAATGTCAGACAGGGTCACCCCGCGTGTATTGCTCTTGGCCGGGTCGATATAAAAAAAAACGGCCCGGGTCGTTTCGGCACGATGGGTACAGCACAAGTACTGGTACCGTTCTCGTAGAACCGGCAATAGGAGAAACTAGCCGTGTAGGCCATGTAAAGGGCGTTTTCTTTGGTTTTTACTGTTAGGGCTATAGAGCTGAACTCAAGCTGAACTTCAAGGCGTTCCAAACTTCATCCCATTTTTTAGCGCGCCGAATTCTTCCCTTTGGTAAACAGTATATTTCTTCCGTTTACCATAGACCAGCTTTTTCCAACAGTATCGGGTTGTTCATTGTTTCTAGACTGCACGTTTTCGAACTTATTTAGAAAAAATTGGTTAAGAAGCACTCGGGCTACTTTCAGGAGTCATTTCACTAGCATTAACCTCTTAAGCCTCAACTACATAAAGCTTTGTTAACCTCGCCTGACATTTGCTGCCAACTTCAGAGGTATGTTACAATGAACGCCTTGACGCTTCTCTTTTATACATTTCTTTTCGTTATTTATTGCTTTGCATTCAGAGTGTTTTGGATAATTTATTAATTTAATAGAGAAAAAATGAATTAATTATTATTTCCTCCAACTTTTTATTCTTTAATTAAAGCAAAGTCATCAACGTCTGATTGTCAAAGCAAGCAAAATTTGAGAGTTTGCCAAATTTTAACCTTGCTTCAACTTTGAGGTCTCCAATTTGCCATGCTTCGTTTAAATACGTATACTGAACATTTCTGTCTAAGTCAAAGTTTGAGGTAAAGTCAAAATAAAGCTTTATGTAACTGACCTTTTATAATAGTTAGATCTTTTCGAGCTTAGGCTAAGAGAGACAACAGGTCTGGAATAGGTAATTTTCCCATTACTTTGTTGTCCTATTTTTTATATATATAAAACTAATAATGTTATATGCTGTGTTTAAACGTAATTCGGAGATAAGGAGCGTTACAACCATTTGCTGAGATAGGGCGTCTTCGAATTTCCAGTCTCGAAAAAAGATCTTCCTTTCAGCAATAGATATATCGTTACACTAATATAGAAAGACCCTAACTCATATTTTATTGTCAATCAAGTTGCTGATGGATTTTTATTAATAACTTCTAAACGAAGCTTCACTAAAATCTTAGTACTATACTATATCGTAGTTGAATATAACAAGCATTGATATTTGTGTTTTCGAACAAGCCATCGTTGCTATGGTTTACTTTACATTCAGGTTTTTCGAGTAATTTTTCTTGCTAAGAAAATATGAATTAGGGCCTTTCTATATTAGGGTAACGATATATACCTACACACTTTATATTTGCAGGCATTTTAAATTCCGTTTTGGTATCACTGAAGCATGTGACCGTAAAAACATTAGCACCACAACTCCTACAACAGCAATCTCTAAAAGATGAGATGCGACGTTCATCGTCATACGATAATGCTGATAACATAAAAGTGACGAAGGCACCTGAATCGAATGCTATTAACGTTGATCTGTTGTCTGCTAGCTCTAAAACTTCGACTGCTAAATCAATATCGAATAATCTCATAAATACAGCAAACACTATGGCAACCAGCATAAGCTTATTAGATGCAAGCATCCCATATACGACAAGTGGAGCGCCAACCTATGTGCCAATAGCCGATGATGAAAAGCAGTCAAAGTAGAAGTTTCATTTAAGTTTAATTATTATATTCAATTTTGTGAAAACTGCAATGCAATGAATCTCTGACCTGTCCGTCTGCATTTATAGTAGTGTTGTAGTTTTACATATGAATTACGCGCAATATTTGTTTTAAAAATAAAGTGACGAAAAATAGTATATTTATGTTTATATCTACATATCGCACACTAAATCAAAAAGAGTCACTGAATGCTGAGTTGTGATTGTTTTCGATTTAGGGTGCGATATATTATTTACAATGTACAGTACCTGATTGGGTTTTGGACCAAACCATCTTCTTTGAAGCCTCCAAAACTTAATAACGAGCTTTTGAAGTTGGACCCTTCGAAGATTAGGTTTTCTAATTGTTTGGTTAAAAAATTGAAAAAATCAAAATGTTGCCCAATCTTCTAAGGATCCAACTTCGAAATCCCATACCTAAATTTTGGAGGTTTACATCGGAAAACGGGAATCATTTTTTTTACTTGTGCCTTAATGGCGTTTTCGAATCGGATAGACGAAGTTTCACTTATCAAAAGATAGTGACAGCTGAGTGTATCTTACACTATTTCAAAATATTTTTTACAAACATTCTAACTTAGAATTGTATTTTAATAAATTTCAGTCAAAACTCTAATTTCATTATTAGCTTAGCTGAAAGTGTATCGAAACACAGTTCAGATAAGTCGGTTTTGAAACTCATTACGAGATCACCAAACTTTGAATATCGCCTTATTGAAAAATATTTTAAGCTAGGCCGTTTCGGAAGGAAATTCTGAGAATGGGCGACTTTGAAAAATATTTTGAAATAAGGCGCCGGCATGAATAACGTAATAAAATATTTAGAACTTAATATTAAATTTTAAAGTAAGTGCGTGTGTATACAACAACGAATTCACCGTGCTATCGTCTAGTAAATTCGCATCGGGTCTATCATTGCTAGTTTAGATTTTTTTAAAACTGATCTTGTTTAAGCTTTGACACTGCCAAATCATTGAAGTAAACCAATTAGCAGCACATTTTGCAGTAAATTAAATTCCTCATATATCAACAAAGTGCATTCAAATCGAAACGGTTCGCTTCCAGCTATTCGAAGTTTTGACATGGAATGACCCATGTAGTGCATATATTATATATTATTAATTTCTTCATGTATATACAAATATAGTACAACATATGGGCTAGTAATATTTCTCATTAATTTTTCACAATCTCAAATAGATCTTTTTTTATATTGGCAAAGTTACCGCTCCGTTTATAACCGCAAATGCTTTTCAATATTTCCAAACTGGATGCGATTGTTGTTTTAACATCTTGTTCACTGCCCAGGCTAGGATTTACTTCAACCAAATCAATGCCCTGTACGCGATTTGTATCTCGTAATGCTTCCACAACCGAAATGCCCTCACGCAATGTTAGACCAGCACAAACGGCTGTTCCCGTACTGGGCGCCACTGATTTATCCAAAGCATCCACATCGAAACTAACATGAATCTTATTTTGTGGCTTCAACGAGTCGAGCGTACGTTCGATGACTTTGGAAATGCCATACTTGTCCACAGACTGAAATGAGTTAGAAAGAAAAATTGGCATTAATTAAAAGTTTTGCAATAGTCGAATTTCAATTTCTACAGATTTTAAATCAACAACAACAAGTAATAACCCGTTAAATTAACATGAGATTGTGTTAGTTTAACTAGACAGATGGTGTTGTTTTATCTGGAAGACCTGTTAATGTAACAGGAAATCATATTAAATAAACAGGAAGTCATATTATTTTAGCACGAAGTCGTGTTAAATGGACAGTTTCATGTTGATTGAGAAGGAATTCATGTTAAATCAACCGGAAGACGTGTTGGTGTTGGTGACTTGGCCCTATAGGTAGCGCCCTTCTTTTCCAAGACGAAGCAATCCTTCACAACGTTCTAGTTCTTATGAGCTCGTTGGAATCCTATAGTGTTATTAGCGTTGGTACGTGATGAGATCGAGTTTTACATGATGAGAATAAAAAATTTAGAGGGGTGAGAAAAGTATTTATACACGAGCATCTAATATCCATACTAATCACACTTTTTTTCAGTGTATGTCGGCTTGATTGCATTTCTAATGCGCTGAGGTTGTGCCTTGTAAACGAAGGATTTCGAAAAAAAAAAAATCATTCAAATTTTTCAACGCAACGATTTTCATGCGCCATAAATAAAATATTTTGGAAGGTGCAAGGCCGTTTTGTGGCAGACAACCCTACAGCCGGTGGCGAATGCGGATTATGCATATGGCAATCGGAGTTAAAACGCAAAAATGGCATTCGAATGCACCGTACGACAAAGGCACACATGCTCGCAAATATCTATGTAAACACTAGGGTGAGTCGATTTTTTTTTTTTTTTTTTTTTAAAGGTGCATAAAGGGAAGAAGCGAATTACAGTGAGGAACATATTAAAAATATGTTTGTTTATTCTATGCAGAATGTAATTTTGACATATTGGAAAAAAAGGAAATCTTTGAGTTAAAGAACCAAACTTCCGAGTCCAATTTTTGAATTTTTTATATACTACATATATGTATTAAATTTTATTGTACAAAGTTAACACAACTGAGAAATTTTCAGAAAATCGATTCTCCAATAACTGTGGAAGCTTTACAAAACTAGAAAACAGTCAGGCTTTTAATTTTTTCGAAAATCTCACTTTGGCCCTGTATAGCACTCTACATACACTTTTAATTAGAAAATGTGTAAACAAAACAATTAGAAAAGAACTTTCGAACTTCGAACATCGAAAGCCCGTAACTACGTTTTGAAGGCTAACTTCGAAAAACGGGGAACGCCATTTTTTTTTACTCATGTCTCAATCTCTTCAAAAAAGTTGTTTTGGTCCTATACCCAGCCGGCTGCTGTACAGTGTTAATTAAAGACTTTTTGTGAACTATTTTATAGTTTTGGAAAGCTCCCACAATTACTTCGAACTACTTTTCGTTATGTAATCGAATTTCATAAAATTTTCCTAAATCGAAAATTTTCGAACTCACACTAACTCTAAGTTCTAAGTCTTGCAAACTAATCACCCTAATCTGCAGACACATGCGTCATATATCTTTTTTTCTGTCCCTACGTATGCAATCGCGCCGATCCGGTTCATTCCCCTTTTATGCAGCTCCGTTGTAAAATTTAATGTCCTTGCATGAGCCTGCGGATCCTGTAAGTACACCCTTTTCGCATATAAATAATGCGCACCCTATGCCGTAGATACCACCCTTCTCAGATATTACAACCACCAGATGTGTGATCTGTGCTTGTGTCTGTGCCATAACAATCAAGGTGTATGTAGATATTGTAACTTTTCAACAATTGTTCGTGGAGGGTTTCTCATGTGTACTTTGTATGCAGTGTTGCGCAATACTATTGCACTCGCAGTTAAGAACCCTGCATTTTTCAACAAATTGAACTTTTCGACGCTTGATTACAGAACCCTGCGGGTTAGGGGCTTCGAATATTCCCAAGGTAGGCATACCGGTCGTAAGAGTCGACTAATATGCACATAGGTAATGACGTGCTAACTCGATGGTTGATATACGGATATGATGCCTCTCATTACCCATCTTCTCCTTCTTCATGGATGGAGGTATGACATGACCTAAAAGGTTCCACTGGTCATACCAAATCGCAAATCGATTACAACGGACACATTTTGACCTCAGTATCAAAATTCTGAAAGAGGAAATTTGACTATATGTAGTTGAATGAAGCCATTGAAAAAAGTTTTAGAGATCCGAAAAAGAAATGTTTAGGCTTGTCTCAAAAAGCACCATTCATATTTGCTGATTTACATATTTCATTTAGTTTCAATTCTAATAATTTTCTAATAAAAAAGTGGAGTTAATTTTTAAAATTTCTTTTGCAGAAATTTCATCCGTACATAGCGTGAATAATATTTATTATTATATTGGAGAAAATCCATCATAGCCGCAGGATCAGACCTATTTTAAAGCTACGTTCGTGTTTTTATTTGGAAACCGAAACCGAAATAAATGTTGAAGAACGAAAACTGAACCGAAAGCAAAACATCACAAAATCGAAACCGAAACATTATTTTAATCGGTTTTATACCATGGTATTAGCGATTAATGCTTCTTAATATTGTCGGCAAAACAGCAGGCAATTCACAAGGGGTGTCGTATTCGTCTATCGTTGTATGTTTCCATGGTTTCCAATATAAATTTTTTGAAAAATAGAAAAATAGCACGAAATATTAGAGGTTGTGAATTGCGTAAATTTGTTAACCAGTGTATATGGAAACTTATTTCGAAGCGATCTCCTGTTATTTCCGTTTTCAACGCCATATAATTTTTATATAGTATTTTTTTTAATACTAGGTCTACATCAATTAAAAACATCACTCCAAATTTTTATTTAAAAATGTAAATTCACCTTCGGCTGATTTTGCTTGCTATTTTATTGCACAACACTGTATATACACACATAAACAGTCGTATCAATGATCATTTCCAGACGTTTGGACTACTGTGGCTTACGAGTAAATTGATCCTGTTCCTGTCCTATCGTTGCCAGTGAAAGTAACGTTGGCAAACATGTTTCGTGAAAACATAAATAAAACCTTACAAGCACGTTCATATTTGAACACATATCTATATGAATATTTGTAAATACGCATATGTAACGAAAAGTGGCTGAACTGAAATATGCTTGGTACTGACTAACAGCAGACAGCAAACTCCCTCGATTTTGGGTAATTAGTCCACGCACAGTGGGTCGCAGCAGTTAAAATTCTAATAGAGTAATATAATGTAGAAAACGAGTAGTGCGACCTACCTAACAATTCATTAGCTACGATTACGTGAAGTCATGGCAGAGTGCCTGACTCAGAGCCAGGTGTCTTAAACTCGAAACCAACTACTTACAATGATAACTACAACAATCTATTTATTTTTTTATCCTTTGTTTGAGCTCTAGTGAATACTCCAATTTGGATTTTTCTCTAGACTTATGAAGTTTTCTTTCTCACGGCGAACCTAAGCTCTCTACAAAAATTTGTCTCTGCGGGAACTATTGTTATATAACCACTTTTATATATCTGCTTTCACCGGTCTAATCAGAATTTTTTTCAAAAATATCCCTGCTAGACAATGCTATGACATTCCGCCAGCTTTGTAATAGCTTTGTTTCTTGAAATATCCAGCAAAGAACTGTCAGCAGAAGAGAGTCTTGTAAAAAGCTGTCAAAATCTCATTTCTGCTAGTTTTTCGCCGAACAGGAGCCAGCAGAAATTCTCAAGCAGAACAGCTGTTCTGACAATTGACAAATGAAAATAAATTTTTTCCGCAGCACATGAAATTGCGAATTTTTCAGTCTTTGGACAATTTCTGCGTATATATCGACGTAAACCACGTAAACCTTACAAAATATTAAGAAAATTGAATGCCTTATATACCTTCAGTATTTCCGTTTCCTGTAACTGTGTCGGCAGGATTATATTGGTCTCCTAAACGAGCCACATTACGTTGGTCCAACGGACATTGGGCTTCGGCGCATTGCTATTCAAAGATACGGAATTATTGAAGATTTGGTATTTATTGCATGTACTTACTTCATTTGCTGGTAAATAACTCATAGTTTTCAAAATATTCGTAATAAATTTTAAATTTCATAAAAATATGCAATCAATTTTGATTTTGGCATATGTCACAATCAGCTGTTTGTTACTTGCTAGTTTTTGCTGGACGAGAAATCCCCAGCGAATTGCAACTCTCTCTCAATTAAATGTCAAAGAAACGCTTTTTCAGGAATAATTATTCATAATTAGCAGGAAAGAAACGAAGCTAATGTTGCCTTTGAAAACGTGATAGAAAATCGTGATGTAAATATCAGCTGTTTTATATTCACATCACGATTTCCCATCACGTTCTCAAAGTCAATATTCCAAAGCTGAGTGAATGTCATAGCACTGCCTGGCGGGGATTCTATTTCATTTGGTTAAAGAGAACGCCATATCTCGAAATTTTCTTTAGTAAAGTCCTATTTCAAAATTAGGTTAAAAACCCTATCTAGGCTTAAAATGTATTGAGATAGGTCGTTTCATAAATTTTGAACTAAGAAGTAGGGTAATATTCCAGTCAGTCGTCGATATAATAAATATAAAAAAACGGTAAATCAAAATTAAATAAAAGATAAATATAAAATAATATAAAACGAGGCAAAAAAAAATTGCAAACTGAAATAAAACAAAAAAACTTGTGCCGGCGATATACCAACAGGTTATCAGTATAACCTCTGACGAGATTCTCTTTCAATCTCTGGTGTGCTGCTTTTAAATTTTTTCCTACAAATTGGTGGGACCTACACTTTTTTGCCGACTCTCAATGGCATCTGCAAAGCAAATGAATTTTTGCTGAGAAGCTTTTTATGGCAGAAATACACTCGGAGAGTTTGTCAAACCACTGCCAAGGGGCGACCCCGTTTGGAAGAAGGTTTTTCCAAATAATTTTGTGATGGTTTTTTTAGACGGGGAGTCGATACCAGGTCACTTGGCATAGCGGTTATTAACAGATTCGACGCCATAAAAAAATGTTTTCAATGGTACCAAGAAATCTACCACTGTTCCCTTAAACTTTCACACATACATACATATACATATAATTGTACACAAGCGCGTCTACTTACATCCATAGCAAATGCTCGTATGCCCAATTTATTCAGAATATAGGCTTCGTACGGGTCAATGTCCCTTAAGCCAATATAGACAAGCTGATCGGCAGCCAAGCTAGGAAGAAAAAATTAAAAAAGAAACAAAATAAGAAAATATGTATGTTTAAATGTGTATATGGCTCCCGAAGCCATGCCAATACGTAAGTCACAATATCCTGCTAAATATACATACACACAAACATATAGGACTTTATTCGTTCTTTTTTAGGATAAGGCAACACTTTTTTAGGCGAAATTGAACAACTTTTTCCTGTGGCTATAAAGTCTCTTTTGTATAAACCCCTTAAGGTTACACCGACTCATATTCGTGTTTCTCAAGGAAGGTCAAGTTCTATAGTGGCTGCCGCAGAGGCAAACTTAGGCCAGTATTAAAAAGCCCGTTGTGATACGGGACAGGAAACATCTTGAAGATATTTATGCCGTTTGAATTTTTTTTAGTAAACTTCCGAAGGTTAGTGGAAATTACTGTGCCGGATATGGAACCGTTACGTTTCGGTACCAGCAGCTTTGGGTACAAGGCCGCCTTACTTGGGTGAGTTTTGGAAAATTTTAGTCGCTTCTTATGACAGGCATACCTTTGGCGCTTTATACATACATTAGGGTGGGTCGATTTGTATGGACGCAAGTTAACCCATAGCGTGCCATCGATTTTTCGATAGGTTTTGGGCTCAGGAAAAAAAGTTCCACTACGCATACCCAAAAAAATATCTTTCGAGCCTGCGAAATTTCACTTTTTTGATTTTTTTTTTCGACTTTGATTTCTAAGGTTTTTTTCATGACCTACTAAAACAAATTTCATTTGATTCTAAAATTTTCATTTATACCCTGGGTTATTAAATCGACCCGCCGTAACATACATACCTCCGAAGATATTATAGACGAACTTTTCTTCCGATTTGTAGTGGTTCTATGCCCGCTACCTCAGCTTCAGTGGGCACCCGTTATAGATATGAATCAAACTATGAAAGCGATTAAAATAACGCGTCGGTCCCGGTTTTGGGTTCGGTTGCGTTTTCCTTCCGGGTTCCTTCCTTTAATTAGGTCCTTTTACATTAGGAGCTCTAGATGTAGCATTTCCTCGAATAAATAATATAAGTTTCTGATTATTGCCAAATAAAAACAAGAACACCAAAAAAATTTTACTACAAAAAACTCAAGTATGTAGCTTCAAAATAGATCGGAATTTTCATAACTTTTTTCGGATCTCGTAAATGTTTTAGTAATTTTGATACTGAGGTCAAGACGTGTCTTTTTGTAACCCTGCTCGACAATCTTTTTTGTAAAAGTAAGAGATTAAAAAATGCAATGCCGTTGGAAACCGGTTTTGGCCGTTGAACGGTTTCGGTCGTTGGTATGAATAAAACTAAAAGGTCTCCAGAGGATTGCAACTTAAGAACACGCAAACTCTGTTACCACTGAAGGAAAAGATATCTTACAGCTCCCTTGGCCAGTGGAGCTCTGTGATACTTTTCAATTCGTGCTCCTACAAGTTTCGGATGGACAAGAGGGAGCCCTGTGATCTAATCATGCTGTCGGGGTGAGACCAGATTCGTTGGAATCGACTCGGCTGTTCTCCGAAAGCGAGTGTCATTAGCTTACAGACAGATACATTTGTTAAAAAAAAAAAAAACAATATACAAAAAGGACAAACAAAAACTGTCCTAATCCACCCTTAACTTATGCAAATGTTGCCGAAATAAAGACTATAGAAGTTCGTTAATAGGAATTTGTTGTAAATAATTTTTTTTTTTGTATGTGTGTATGCATATTTCTGTAGACACGCATAAAGTCCTTAGTGTATGTAAACTAAGCTGCAGAAACCCAAATAGTCAGACGATTATGTAAGACCTCAATAATACATTCGTCCACATATGATTAAAAAAAATATGTAAAGGCACCCCTTTGGCTTTTGTTTTTTTTTTTCATAATTTTATAATTATAGTTGTGATTCAGAGGATAGTACCTAGCTATGCATACATATATACTAGTGCTGAAAGCGAACCAGGTGCTTTAAAGAACCGGAAAAGCGAGTGAGTAGTCGGTCGGTGGTTGACCTTATCGAAGGAGATGGTGAAATGACCTAGAAGGTTTACCTTTTGATATTAAATCCTTCATGCGACAGTATCGGGAAAAGGACTGTCAACATGGACAATACTCCTCAAAACCTTCGGGAATTGTTTTGGCGCTAAGGTAACGAACTAGGGAAACTGGCGTTTTTTGAGCTTTCAAGCTTACTATTAAGCTCGCGCCGCGAATTGTTGTATTAGTGCTTCGCCCTGCCTGAAAGGGGCATCCATTCATGGAAATTAAAGTGACGGACTAAACAGGGTTATATCTGTGAATAGCACGTATTAGCCCGACGGCCAAAGAAACGATGTGGATTTAAGTCACTTCCAGTCGGTCGGCGAAACTTAACTTCTTTCATATACATAAATATTAGCTTTGAAACGAACTGTGCAGAAGTGCAGAACCGATTCCTAAAAAACTAGAAAATACACATCACTTGTTAATAGAAAATAAGCAGGCAATTTTGATATTGCACGCTTCAATAAGCGGCGCGCCGTCAAAGGACCTTCTGGGGTGGACGCCATTGAGACGTGTAAAGCTAACGTCCAGTACATAGCATACACAGTTACATAAATGCATTCCCTACAATAAATTGTGCGACTGATCTGTAAATGGAGTTATCCACGTTTCATACCTTTCGTCTACAGTGGGCGGGGGCTATAATTGATCCCATCTTGTCTTTAATGGCACTACTTTTTTTTTAATTTTTTTTTAATTTGCGAATCATACCTATGAGAGTAAACTTACCCGACCATACCCATTAGGGGACATAGGGAATCCCTTCCTCCGACAATACCCGTTTCGGCATAAAAAGGATCAATTAGTTTTTTAATAGGGCATGCTCAAACTGGATTGGGTTGCGTACTCCTTTGCGTTTCGTGCCTCATTCATTCTAGACCAATCGCATTTTTTGCAGGGTTAAGAATAATTTGACATAAAAGGAAGGGCCAACTGCCAGCCAAGCAAAGCTAGGTACAAATGCATTGAGGAGACGTGGTGAGGGCAAATTAAATACCCTCGAAACTCTGCTGATCCTGCAGGCTACACACACACACATACATATCCTGTGAGAAATGCAATCCTTTGCAGCGCTATTTTCATTTATTCCACATTTTCTATGCTCGCACACCTTCTTTCCTAAACAATTCTCAGTGGGGTGCTTCTAAAGAATTTGTTTAGAGTCCTTTGGGACGTTCGTTGCCTAGCGATCGCGTAGTGTTTATGGCATATGTTCTAAAAAGTTGTTTGACTTATTCAAATTAGTCCTACAGCTTCGTAGTTATGTTGCTCAAATGAAGTTTTGAGCTGATTCGTTTACTAGAAAAACTTGAAAAAATTGCAGTATTTTAATGAGGCTGTGGAAACATTATGTATTGGGCAGAACTCGGAGGGTTGTTATGTGCTGGAACCTGACGGACATTGGTAAGTAGTGGTGAAGTCTGTCAAGAACTTGAGGTTAGCCCGATTAATGCGGTGAATGATATGCCAAACAGAGGCGCGGTCGAGTCGTATAATTTGATCGCGCTCACTTTCCATATTTCCTTACCTGGCTAGCAGAAAAGAGTTTCGATTTTAACTGACCACATTTGCACATTTGAGAGTACCGCGCTTCCTGTAACATGGCACGATCTTTTAAGACATGCCAGGTCCTGAAGTTATCTTAACATTTCATAGTATCGCGACAGCTTGAAGCTATTCATGTGAGCTTCTCTTTTAGAGGCGAGGATTGCTGGTATATAATTTTCTAACTCATGCGGACACGGACGTAGCTAAAGCGTCTCCCAGGTCACACATAAAGGGAGCTTTTAGTTCTATACAGACACACAGAAATCAACGCCCTAGTGCATCCTTCCAGGAAGTGCTCGTATAATGCACCACCAGTGCTCAAGTTACTCAGCTGAACAATTGTATGTAGTATTCAACTTGTCGCTATTCTCACTTAGAGGAGTACAGTTGTAAAATCTGTTTTTCCGTTTAGCATATTGCATGTGCATTTCTGCTTCCGTCTTCAACTTGACCTACCCGACGGCGACTCGAATTCCAGTTTTTATAGCTTTTGTTTTATGCTTCCGTTCTATTTACTCAAAAAAAAAAAAAAACCAACCGAAAAAAGCACGTAAATAAGACATCCAGAAACACTTGAAACGCAAATTTAAAAAATGAATGAATGCGATGTCCTTCCCCTTTGCCAATCGGCAGTAGCAGTGGTTGAAAATTTATCTGTCTTCTTTTATGACTTCTAGATCTTTTGATCGCCCGGCAGCCTAAGCAAATATCTTTACAATTTAATGACTGGGATTTAATTCTTCATTAGGTGCCCGACGACCATCTCGACGAGTCGTACCTCAATGGTGCGTCAAACCGCCAGTACTAGTCTCCCATTATCCCCCTCAGCATCGACTAGAGCAACCTGAAGGTGATCCCCGACCACCTCGTTATAGGTATGCCTAGCCAATGCTGGAGCATTAGTGGAAGGTCCCTCTTGATTTCACTTACCCTTCCTTACGCTAGTTCCCTCTATGTGACTGATTGCCCTTGTCGACTGCCGGTTGTTGATGTTGTGGCGGTTGAGCCTGGGGTATGGGCTTGTTGATAAAGTCAGTCACGTACTCCGTGATCACCCTTTCGCACCACGCCCTGTCCTCGGCGTCTCGAACGTGGACTTCGCCACTCTCTTAGTACGCGATCAGCTAATCATCATCCACCCGTTGATCATCCTGCCATCGGCACGGGTACATCAACCCCTTGTTGTTGTTCCCGAAGGTTTTGGGAAGTGATGCCGAAATTGACAGACCTTGGCCGGATATGAACTCGGTACGCTGTGGTACTGCCCGACTGCCGCGGTAACGATTTGGTATGACCGGTGGAACCTTCTAGGTCCTGTCATCCTTCCACCCATGAGGAAGGAGAAGATGGGTAATGAGAGGTGGGAAGCATCATATCCGTAAATCAACCATCGAGTTAGCACGTCATTACCTATGTGCATATTAGTTGCCTCTTACGACCGGTATGCCTACCTCGGGCATATTCTAGCGGCCATCTTCATATTTTCCGCATCAGCAATTTGAGCGTTCTCATTGGAGTGAAACACGCACCCGAGCTGTTGGGAATATGGGGCTTTGTACGTCGACTTGATTTTAATGAGACAGGAAGAGCGGTGGGTCACACACTGTGCGATTGTTAAGTAGGAGCTGATTGAAATCCATTCGCCGAGCGGAAAGCTGCCAGGCCATAAGTACTCCCTAGATGTTCGAATATTCCTTTAACATTTGCGATGAGGCCTTAAATTAGTGCGAATCGAAGGGGACTGCAATTGATGGCCAATTATTAAATTAGCAGCAGCATAACAACATCAAGTTTGAGAATGTTGTACATTTCAGAAGTCGCCGAGTCGTCGAGTAAGGGTGTTGCAATTGGTTCGTGTTGGAAGCTCACTGAGTAAAGCAGACGGAATGCTTTCATATTTTGTGACAATAGAGACAACTGGTTCGGGGGTCGAAGGATTTACGAAGTCGGATTCCTGTTCGATCTCTGAGTCACAAGGTTCCTCATGGGCGTTTTTAATGAGGCTGATATTTCTGGAATACCCAACTAATCCTCTGTCGAATATTTTGCCATTTTCCGATATTGAGATGGACCTTTGCATATATCCGTGTAAAATCCCTAGAATAGCAGTGTGTAACCTCACTGCTATTGAAAACCCCTATAGCCGCGTTTCAAAAACTATTCAAGCAGCTGCACAAGTGTTTTGGAAGCCGGAAGCATTGAGAGGAACGTCCTAAAAGTGTTTGCAATTTTTGTTTTTGTACATAAGTATGTATGTACATGGGACGTCAATAAATCATAGCCTGTAAATCCTATTGAAACGAATCGATTGAATATTTGAATGACGTCACTCGTTTTGTCATTGTGGCTGGCTGCTTCCCTAATTTGTTATGGCTGTTTGTTGTTGTTGTTTCTTTTTTATTTCGCTCAATTTTGATCGTGTTAATTGTATTGCATTCAATTCTACTAACAAACAATGGTTTTCCTTTTGTTGCCTGATGACTTTGTGCGCACACTCACGGCGAGCTACCCTAAAGTGGTCCTTCAAAATTCAGGACGACGGATATTTTGTTACCCACTCCATATCGGCTTCCTCTTGATAGCCGCTTAACCTTATGTGCGAATTTAGCGAAGCTCAACAAAGTGCGGATGTCGCTTCTTCATGACCGTCTTTGCTGGATCCTCCGACCGCAAAAGCGTCATACTCGGTTTCCGCTAGGGGATCTCGATAAAATTAGGTTCTAGGTCAACTCTTTTCAAGTTTTTCTTGCTGTCTCCCTGTTCGCCCGTATTTGGTTTCATAATTGCTTTCAAGAAAAATTTACAAGTGTAGAACTGAATAGAAAACACAAACGAGAACGCCAGCAGAGTTGAATTCAAGAATTGCCTGGTGTAAAATGCGACTTAGAGAGTACAGTCGTAAGTTTCCTACAAGTCTGAATTCAGACTCTAGATGGATATTTTGACCCACGACAGCTGGGTTCAAGCAGACCAAAAGAGGGCTAGTACCAGAGATTACCGGATCCGGAGGACTGTCTACATCGGTAACACTCCCCTAAACCTTCGAAATTTTTTTGGCATTACTCAAACAAAAATTCAAAGGAAAGTGGGCGAGTCAGGCATAGTAGTCTCGCTGCGGTGTCCGCCATTTGTTGTTGGACTTTTTTCAAAAGCTTCCTGTAAATTTCTTAATAAATACATATGGACATATATGCACCATTCCAAAAAATGTTACAATTTCATTTTGTGTTGCCTTCTTCGCATTTTACTCTGTGCGAGACAAGACTAACCCTCCGGTTTTGTGCGTGTCACATGTGTTACATTCATAATTACATATATATATATATATGTATGTAGGTAGGTATGTAGTTATACACAAAAATATAGAGCTAAGTTTTGAAAGGGATTCAGAAAAATCGTGCCAACGCCGCCTCCAACACATGCACAGGATGTAAACAAAACGCATTTCAAATATGTAAAAAGAACTTTTCAACCCCTAAATCGGTTTCCATTTATCGATTACTTCAGCAGTCGCTGCTAGGCAGTCGGGCAACCACCCCAATATAGCGTGGGGTGTTTGTGCCACACCTTTTATGAAAGTGCGCTTGATTGTGAGCTTACCGTAAATTTTACGTGTAATTTATTGTTTATCTTCCCAACACCAACACCAGCCGCATATTGTTCACCAAGGAAACGTGACATGCAGAAATATATATGCATGTCCTCACCCTCAATCCTACCTAACCTGCAAATATTGTATGCTTTATGCAGTGGCGGCGGTGTTCCAAAGCCTAGGCTGTACGCTATGATTGCGCTACCCAACAGAAACCATTTCCAACGAAAAGTTTTGAAACCCACCCGAAGGTTTTGGGGAGTGATGTCGAAATTGACAGTCCTTGGCCGGATATTAACCCGGTACTCTCTTGTGGTACTGCCCCACTGTCTCGGAAGCAATTTGGTATGACCAGTGGAACCTTCTAGGTCATGTCATCCCTCCATCGGCAAGGAAGGAGAAGATGGGTAAAGATTTACTGATACCATGTGTGCTAAAAAGTTAGGTCAAAATTAAAAAAAAAACGCAAAGTTTTTCGAAATATTCCCTGAGACCAAACTGTAGACATGAAAATTTTCTACAAGTATGGTCCTAGCATTTTTTCTCTAAGAGTAACCAGTTCTGCGATATTGTGATTGTAATGATTGGAAATTATATGAAAATATGACTTTTCAGGATTTTTCTCGAAAACATTAAAATGCGTAGAAAAATTTTCTTTTACCATTTATTTTTCACGAAGTTCGTCATTGACAACGAAAATATGTAGTTATTTTTGTAAAGCCTTTAGTTCTCGACAAGGCGAATAAATTTACAGGTGACTTTTTCCCACCATATGACTTCTTCTTCTTCCTTGAAAATCCAATCGTAGCTGTCAAATTTCTTATGTTGTTGCTTTGTCTGACATTTTTAGGCACAAGGAGTGTGTGCGTGCGTGTAGATCTGAATTCGCTCGAACACACCTGTAATGAATTCGCCTTGGTTCTCGAGCTAGAGCTAACTTTTCTCCACGCATACCTACTATCAAAAAATACTAGTCCGGTAAATTCAGTTGATCTTGTATAACAAAAACTCCCACATACCTAGCCAATTTTTTTCAGGAGCTTAATTCCATCCGCTCGCGGCCGCAGTGGTCTAGCGGTTAAGTGTTAGGCCTTTTACACCAAGTCGTGGCGGTTGGATTCCCGGCAAAAGTGACATCAAAAATTATTTAGAAAAAAAAAAAATTTTCTAAATGGGGTCGCCCTTTGGCAGTAGTTTGTCAAACTCTCCGGGTGAGAGCAAAAAATTCATTTGCTTTGAAAGTGCCGTTCGGAGTCGGCAAAAAACTGTAGGTCCCGCCAACTTGTAGGAAAACTCAAAAGCAACACACCACAAGTTGGAAAGAGAAGCTCGGCTAAAAATCTCGTTAGAGGTTATGATAGCCATTAGTTTTAATTCCACCCACAGGAAGAAAACTGCAAGATGGCATTTGTGCTAAAAAAGTTATTCGGGGAAAAATGTTGGAAAAAATCGAAAACTTTGGTTTTTTTATTTTTCTCGATGTTTGACCCCAAGTAACTTTTGTAGCTCAAAAAATAATTTCGAAAAAACTAACTGTTTCGAAGAAACATAAATTTTTACCTTTGACCCCGAATAACTTTTTTAGCACACATTGGATCGATGAGGACTTTTGAGGTTTTCTTGAAATTTGGCTCTGTGGGAATTTTTGTTGTTTCAGATGTCTACATATATGTATGTATATGGACCGGGCTATATGTATATTTAAAAAACCACGTGTAATATTGGCGTTGTAATAAAATGTCACCACATACATACATATGTACATATTTGATCGGTAACGAAATTTTCTGGCAGAACTCGAAAAAATCACGCAAAAAAAAACCGTTACCGGTAATTTTGTTACCTCATTAGAAAAACGGTATTGGTAAGTGGACATTTTGGTTGAAATGAGTGACACAAAAATTTTAAAATTATACCTAAATAAAATTCGTTGATGCGCCACTGGTTGGAAACTTCCATGCAAGCATGTACTTACATTAGAGTGTTTCTTTTCCGATCTTTTTTTTGTGGTGCGTACCTACTTAATATACCTAGATATTATCTTACCGACGTGTGAAAAATTTTGAAATATTATTTGAAAAAAAGTGCGAAAAACCTCAAAGGAGATAAAATTTCAAATTAAGAAACAAACATTTTCCCGGAAATTGATCACCCTAATGGATGTACATACGACTTCACTCGCGCAGATTTGTGCGGTTGACGACCTTTTTTCTTTCCCCCATTTTCTATTTATTAATCGCAATTGTTATACATACATATGTACAAACATACAACACCGGGTTCCGGGAGGCGGAGGTTTTGCGATGGCAAGCTAGTCTTTTGCTAGAAATCCATATCAACTTCCATTGAAAAGTTGGTCGCTAAATTTCATTTTTGATGTACCTGCTGCAACGTCGGAAGTGGTTGTTCGCTGTGACGCTAGCGTCAACATTGACGGCGCTGCTGCAGAATGCGGGTGTTTGAAAGAGATTACTATTTTTGCGCTTTTCAAAGAGCAAATGTTAATTCCATTCATTGTTTATGCTCTTTGTTGTCTCTCAGTAAGTTTGAAATCAATGCTGCCACTGTTAACTATTTTTACGAACTTCGGTACCATTTTTAGTACATTTACATTTACGCATCAAATTTGGCGAATTCAATTCCAGTTCGACACCGTTTACACTGGCAAATTTGTATTTGGTTTCACCTTCAATGTAAGAATCTTCTACCAGGACAAAAAGCCACCGACAGAAAATGCATTACCGTGATGATTTATAGTACATTTACACCGCACCAAATTTGGCGAATTTAAATGAGCCATTTCGACATCGTTTACACTGGCAAATTATATTTGGCTTCACCTTCCCTGCAAGAATCTTCTACCAGGACAAAAAGCCACCGAAAGAAAATGCACTACCGCGATGTTTTAAACACCCGTAGAGTAATAATAGAAGAAGGGTCGAAGGCTTTTGTCTTTTCCAGGTAGAATTGGCCCATTTTCTTAAAAAAAAATTGTACATAGTGCAAAAGTTATCACACGTCAATTACCCTTTAAGCTTCTTGCTGGGCAATTCTTAATGTGGAACACAGCAAAATGAGGTCAAATGTGATGGAATTCCAAATTTGGAAAATGATATTTGTATGGAAAAAAGCCCTAAATTTTAAATTTTCCGCCAAAATTGCAAAATTTGGTGCGGTGTCAATGTACTATAAATGTACTAGAAGAGTATTTGAAATTTTGTAAGATTTTTTTCGCTTTCCTGTAAAATTGGATTTCTTTCAGATAGGGGGTTTTGCATAGGCATCGAAATCCATTTTGGTAGTTTTTCAGTTGAACTAGGTAGAAAAAAATTTCCAAAGTGGCATGGCTGCTTTCGCTCATCGAAGTGGCAACCATTTTGAACACTAGTCCGAAAAAGAGAAAATTTTAGCGGGTCGTTTAGAGATTGAAAGCCAATCATTTTTGCCGCATCCAATATATTTAATCGTAAGTCTAAATTTTAGATTTTTATTTAAATATGCTGCATAAAAGCATATCATATTTGTCACTATAATTTTATAAATACATAGTAAAAAAGTGTTAAGCCCCAATTTACAAAAACAACTAAAATTCTGAAAGCGGCTTTGCAGACTTCGCAGCGCTGCCTTCTCGTTGACGTCTGCTGCGCCGTCGCTCTGCTTGCGTCGCTTGGGTGCGCTATGAAATTGTAGCTTCGATTCTCGCATCTATGAAATTCGTTCTTCACTTGAATTCGTGCGCTCGCTGTAAAAGCAACATTGCTCGGGTGTTTTTGTCATCTTATCGTGCAAATAAAATAAAAAAAATCAATAGCTCAACTTGGTATACACATTTAGAAGGTGGAGGAAAAAAATATTTTACAACCATAAAACAAATTAAAGCGCTTAGTTTAGCGAAATAGAGGAATTAAAAGTTATAAAAATAAAACTGTAAAGTATCTATTCGTTAGTTACTAATTACGCCAGTATTCTCATACATAGTACATATTTTGTGCACCGAGCAGAGAAGCAATTTTTTTGGAAAAGGTAAAGTGAAATTTTATATAAATGAAAATTAACGAATTCGTGTGCATGAAGAATGAACGTTAAAGAAAAAAGATACATACTTACAAATGAAACGTACGCCGACGAACTTAGTGGAAGTGCTTAATTTCTAGGTTTGCAACTAGTGAAAAGAATGTGAGCAAAGTTCATTAAACTCCTTTGGCGTGTCACCAAAGTGGAAAAGTTGAAGAAAATTCAACACCGGAGCATACATTGCACGAAAAAAGGGTGCAGCAGTTTAAGCACAAACCAAGCGAACAATAGCCAAACACGTTGAAAAAGTCGAAACACAGCAGACATCCACAGATACATCTTTGATTGCTTGGAAGAGTCAGCCATAGTTGCGCTGCGCACGGAAAAAAAAATTTCTATGTTCTGGTCGACTAGGGAGAAAATTCGAGTACATATAGGGAAAATCTGCTAATAACTTGGAAATAATCCACAAAATTTAAAGGAGCCGTAGCACTTTAATCGGTTTCATTTTTATATTACCGGGGTACCAGTCTGCTGGCAAATAGAAAAAACTACCCATAGGGTAATATATCTAAAGTTAATAGCCCAGACTTGATAGAACTGTTGAGGGAAAGCAGCGTACACACGTGCATACACATTTGTAATTTTCCATTAGCAAATGGAAGCTACATACATTCAAAAGGAAAAGTATCGCATAGATACAGAAAATTGTTTGGAGTAGACCAGAAAAAAACGCGTGCAAGTGTACGAGGGCTACTTTCGTTTGCGGGGATCGTACATGGCCCATCACTTTACACACAGTAGCTAATTTTTTAGTAAAAAACGAAATTGTTATTTACTTTATCGATTTTTCGTTCCAAAATCGCAACATCATCTTCCAATCTATCATATTATGCTTTGCTTTATTACCATTTCTTTTGATACCATATTACAAAATTCTTTATGAAATTTTTGTTTTTACCTTTTTTTTTAATTTGCAGCAACAACTACAACTTGCAGAATTATTAATAAAGCAACGTGCCAGTGATTTTGTATTGAAACAATAAAAAGGCATACCAGAAAAGTGGGTCTACCGCGCAATCGTCAAAAATTGGAAAATATCAGGTATACACATAAATAAAAAGTCGAAAGCGGCAAACAAAAAGTATAAAACAAATCGATTGGCAATTCAGCAAGCTAATACCAATTTCACAAGCACATACACTGTGCTAACGCCGCGTTACCAACTATACAAAGTTTTGTGAACAGTCAGCGTTGACGTAACTAACGTAGTCGTCGACAAAGCGAAGCTACACACAAGCAGCACACATTTACGCAAGAGCGCCGTTGTATTAAAAACAGCTTCAAAATTCTTGCCGCAACGAGAAAACCACACGCCAACGCAAGTGAGTATTCAAAGCGATGAATTTAAACAAAATAAGATAATTAGGCTAGAACATTATACGCATAGCAATGATTAGCCCTTTTTATAACAGTTACAGTAGCGCGGCATTACCAGACAACAGCGGCGTCGAACGTCGCTGCGTGTCCGCTCCAAGTTTTGACAGCGTTTTTCGCTTCGTTCTTTCATTCATTCATTCTCTTATCTGCTAGTTTCAAAACTCTTTCATTGATTGCTGCTTCAGCAGTAGTGCTGCCACTGCGATTCAATTGACCAAAAATGACGGTCGATCTCTTTAGGGCCATATCCTTATCTCTCCTCTAATTTTAAAGATCACTTTCCAAATATTGGGGATCGAAACAACAAATCCAACATTCATCAATTGGACTAAATGTGAAACAAAAAGCGACACAAAAAGATCAAAAGTTAAATTGGCTTGAAGGGCCCAATAATAATATTCGTCTTATCCCTCTGATAAATTTTGTCAGAATGAAACCTAAGCAAGGTTAAGTCTTTGGTGTGTTTTGTTGTAATTTCCGGTAAGCTATGTATTTCGAACATCTCAAACTTATCGGGGAAAAAGTATCTTACAACACTGGAGAAAGGACATATACATATATACTATAGTGAAACTAAAACCCGTAAAATTTATCAATGCCATCTATAATGCTTTCAGGGCTAACGCGTATTTTTCAACTCGAATATAAAAAGAAACCTTATACTTTTGCTAGCCAAAAACCAATTGGTAAATACAACTTGTTAGTTGGATAACGCAACAGTACCACGCTCATTGGATCTAAAAATTGAATGACAATGAGTTTGATTGCATTTATCCTAGAAAAAATGCATATTCTCTGTGATTAAGTTCCAAGATAATACTTGAATCATCGTTCAATTTGCAACAGCTCAAAAATAAAAAAGATACATATGTATTTACAAAAAGTATATATTTTTAAATTTCTTTTAATCAAAAAATTTTATGAAACTCATTTTAAACCCCTTTTGTATTTTTTATGAGTAAGAGAGTAGGATAGAAAAAAATTTCATTGGCAGAGAACATACGCTCGATTTCTCAAAAGAGATAAGAAACCCATCTCTATATATTAAAACATTCCATTCCGCCTTAACAACAAATATACGTTGATTTTTTACATACATAACTGCTTACAATATTTTAGTTATTTATAATAAAATATGTATGTTAACTTTTCCATAAAACTTATGTCTTTTTTCTTTTTCTCGTTTGTTTTTTTTCTTCTTTCTTTTCTTTATTGTTTCTAATACGTTCAACATTATTGTTCATTTGCACATTCATGTATGACCACCAAACACCACCACCACGTCCGTGCCATTTATTTCATTGTTCGCATCTGTCATCCCTGGGGGCGCCTACATCCACCCCTCTTTAGTGGACTTTATGATGGCGAATGCTGGTGCCGCAGATCAATTAATGGCTCAGAACGTAACCAGTCCGGTCGCTGCCGCAGCCGCCCTAGCAAATGCATCACCTGTGCAAACTGCTGCCGCTGCTGCAGCTGCCGCACAACTACAACAGCAGCAGCAGGTGCAACAGGCCATTTTACAAGTGCAACAACAGCAAACACAACAAGCTGTCGCCGCCGCCGCTGCAGCCGTTACCCAGCAATTACAACAACAGGGAGGTAGCAATGGCAATAGCCAACAAAATGGTAGTAGTAATGGTTCTTCTGAGACCCGTACCAATTTAATTGTCAACTATTTACCACAAACAATGACTGAAGATGAAATACGTTCATTATTCTCAAGTGTTGGCGAAATCGAATCTGTAAAGTTGATACGCGACAAATCGCAAGGTTTTTTGGATCCATTGAATCCACAAGGTGGTAGCAAAGGTCAAAGTTTGGGCTACGGTTTCGTAAACTATGTACGCCCACAAGATGCCGAACAAGCGGTGAATGTATTGAATGGATTGCGCTTACAAAATAAAACAATTAAAGTTTCATTTGCACGTCCTTCATCGGATGCCATCAAAGGTGCTAATCTATATGTATCAGGACTACCTAAAAATATGACACAACCAGAATTGGAGGCTATTTTTGCACCATTCGGCGCTATAATTACATCACGTATACTACAAAATGCTGGTAACGATTCACAAACGAAAGGTGTTGGTTTCATACGCTACGACAAACGTGAAGAGGCAACACGTGCTATCATTGCACTAAATGGTACAACACCATCTGGTTGTACCGATCCAATTGTGGTGAAATTCTCAAATACACCTGGCAGTACTAGTAAAATTATGCAACCACAATTGCCGGCATTCCTCAATCCACAGCTGGTACGACGCATCGGCGGCGCAATGCATACACCGGTCAATAAGGGTTTGGCACGTTTCTCACCCATGGCTGGTGATATGTTAGATGTTATGCTACCAAATGGTTTGGGTGCGACAGCGACCGCTGCAAGCGCTTTAGGTGGTGGTCCAGGTGGTGCTTATCCAATTTTCATTTATAATTTGGCACCCGAAACGGAAGAATCATCATTGTGGCAACTCTTTGGACCATTCGGTGCAGTGCAATCGGTTAAAATTGTCAAGGATCCCACATCGAATCAATGCAAAGGATATGGTTTCGTTTCAATGACAAACTATGATGAGGCAGCTATGGCAATCAGAGCACTTAATGGTTATACATTGGGCAATCGGGTGTTGCAAGTTAGCTTCAAAACTAACAAATCAAAGTAAATTAACTTAATTCTTTTTAATTTTTTTGGAAAACTTCTGTAGTTGTAGTTGTAATAGTAGAGACAAAAACATCATGAGCAGCAGCAATTAACAAATTATAATAATAATAGTAGTAGTTTAACACAATAACAACAACAAACACACGCATACATATAAAAAGGCAGAAAGGCAGCAACAAATATTACGAGAACGTCTTTAAGACGAAAAAGCGGAGTGAGTGTAGTTTTCAAATTATATAAAGAAGCGAATCATTCTACCGCCGAATACACAAAAAAGCACAGTTGTTTAGACTACTGAGATTAAATGAGCTCGTGAGAATGAAATTAATTAATCTAATTTGTTGCTATGCAAGGTATGTTGTTTAAAACAAATACGCATTGCTTATAAGAGAAAGGATGTTTAGAGCCGAGAAGTTGAAGAAAAAAAAAATACTCTTTCAGAAGTGAAAATGAAAAACACCATTTTTTTTTTTTTTTTTATTTCCCACCCACAACGTTCTGCGCAAGCAAAGGAAACGTTGAACGAACAGTACATTCATATTTGGTGTATGAAATGTTTCGAAAAATAAAGCATTAAATGCTGTCGGCAACAACCACCCAACGCATAGACGTCTGACATACTTAAATGGTAATGAAAAATGTATGTACCTACTCAATATAGGTTTACAAGTATGTATGTATACAAGTATAGAGGGTGGTTGGAACTTTTATCAATTTTTTTCAATAAGTTAGTGCTCATGTATACATACATATGTATACTGGCTAGCAAAAATGCAAAATTTTATTAGTTCGAGTTTTATGAAGTGAAGAAATAGCTAAGGTTTTAGAATATCATTCGAAAAATGCCAAGTTTTTAACAAATTTAAATTTTAACATGTAGAAAACTACTGTGATGGGAAATAATTTTTACTATGCTGAGATAATATTTTAGTTATCAGCTTACTTGTGAGTTTATTTCACTTCATAACTGGCTTTATAACAATTTTGCTACCATGGACAAAAATGGAGTTCAATGTTTGGTTTTCTATTTTCACTTCTGTTTAAAAAGCATAAACTCAGCTGTAAGCTAAGCTTTTTTGCGTTGTGGTGGATACAGAAATTTAAAAAATGCACAATGCGTGTGTATGTCTACACCACACAAGACAATTGAAACAACAAGATTTTAATTAGAAAACGCTACATAGAAATCAACACAGAATTTTTTATAACAATTAAATTCAACCACAAGCATTAACTAAATCTCATAAAAGCTGTTGTGCTAAGACTACTATTCATTAAAAAAATACCATAATTAAATTCGTGCTGCTCAAAGAGCGCAAATTAGGCGAAAAAAATATTTAAAGGTAAAACTAAAAATATTAACATGCATACACGAAAATCTTCCGAAACGTAAACTAAAGAAAAATTGATTTAAAACACTCCCAAAATGTTTCAAACTGGTCGCGTTTGAAAATTCAATGTAAGGGGGGCGGATACGCGGGTTTTAAGACACAACAAGAAGAGCAAACAAATAATAAATTTAATAAACATTTCTTAAGGAGTTTAAAACATACACTTATTCCCGCTATACAAACTCAAAAACACTTGATTAAAATATTTAAATATTAAGCTAAACAAAAATTGAATAAAAAAGTAAAAACTCATTTGAAAATCAAGCGAGCGTTTAAAAGCAAATAAGTAGGCGCGATAATTAAGTAATAAAAACATCCTAGAGAACATAGTAAAATCAACGTTAAGGAGGCTGCTACAGTATTAAATAGTAAATCATAAAATATTTATAAAATAAACCAAAATTTGTTTGGTTGAAATTCATGACAATTTAGATAAACCCTGCGTGCGCTGGCGGAAAGTGAGGTAAATTTGCCGGATGCGAAATACCATAGCTCAATAGTATCGAGCGTGAAACAAATATAATTACAAGTATATAATGAATAACATTCATCAAAATTTGAATATTAAAGCTAAAGCATTGCAATACAATTTATTCAAATAGAAAAAGCAAGGTTTGTATAAAACTTCCTATTTTTATAATATTTATGAATTTTAATAATTTTATGTACAAAAAGATTGCAAAGCATTTGCATGTAAACGAAATTACAGAGTAATGAAAACGCACATTTCGCTGCGCGCCATGAAACATTTCAAAGCCAGCCATGTAAAATAATTGTGTTTTGTGAATGTAAAAGAGACAAATTTGTAATTGAAAGCACAAAATCACAGTTAAATAAAATAACGAATCGTGTGTTAATGTGTGAAAAATATAGTAAAAAGTCTATGAGTAGTTTTTTTTGGTTAAAACTTTTAATATTCATGTGTACATATTTTTTTTTTGAATATTTTTATATTTGCATTTGCGTAAATTATGTTTTAGCAAATTTTGAAACATACATATTTTATTTGCCAATATTTATTTAATTTAAAAACCAAAAACAACGAAATTATTGGGTATTCATGCCATGTGCAAAAAAATGCGAAAAAAATTGTTAACTTTTTTTTTGGCTGATAATGTCCCATTTCTTTTGATTTCGTTTGTAGTGCAATACGTTAGCAAATATCTTGTGTTGATTTCTTTGTTGCAATTAATTAATTTTCTTCGACTGTATCGCTCTAACATTTTTTTTTCATGTTACAAAATATTGGTTTACTCCAGCCACCATCAGCGTAAAATTTTTAGACTTTTTTTTTTAAATTTATTTAACAAAATTTTCTTTACCGTGTACTGCTGTATACCATATAGAACGAGCGTCAGTTGTCAGCGCATAGCAAAGCTCGGAACTAACGGTGAATAGCGCTGCTTAGCGCACCCTACGCAACAAGCTAACGGCTAATGTAGTGAAATTCACCATAGCACAAAATGACAGCTGACACTCGCCCTAATAGTGCATATTTCGTTTATATTTCAAATAATTTTTTAAATTAGTTAAAATTTTCACTACGTCACAGCTATTACTCTTATGTTTGTTGTTGTTTTTTCAATTAGTTTAAATTTAAGTTACTAAGCTGCATATGAAATTTTTTTTGCGCATTAACCCAGTTGAACAAACAATTAGATTATGCAATAAAACCAAAAATGAAACCTTTTTTTTGGTGTTAAGTTGGCGTGCGTGTGTTTAATAACTTTTTTTTAAAAACAAAATCTGTATACACATATACATACAAATGTACACAGAAATATATGCTGCACATCATAGATGGAGACTTTGCTCTGCTCACATTAGCGCAAAGTGCCCATCTATGCTGCGTCGACATATAAATAATTAGCTGCATAATTTACATACATATATATTTATTGCTTATTTACACAAATAACATAATTTATACAATATGATTTTAATATAAATACATTAATTATATTTCAAACAATTTTACTTTCAAAAACGTTAAAATACAAACAAATTTCGCAAGAGAAATTAGTAAAAAAAAAAAGCGAAAAATAAGTAATATTGTACAGATATGTGTTTGTGTGTTTTAAATATGCATATTTTTGGTAGCATTAAGTGATTTTTATTTCATTAGTTTTAGTTGAACAATTTTCAATTTGACGTAAACAAAAGAAGCAGCGCTGAAAAATATTTAATTGTATGTATAAATATTTAAATATTTAAGCAGTAAGCGCGCAAGTTATACCACCAAACCAGCATCACAGTAATTGGTCAGCAACGCGAGTACCGCACTCTGTGGTGTTATTTCCCTTTTTTCTTGTTTGTTTATTTACAAAGAAAAACCTTTACAAAAAAAAAAAAACGCAAACTAAACCCAGCAAAAATAAGAAAAATACAAACTTATTATGTCATTGTATTAGTATATTTTTTTATCTTACGCAACACCACATGTATGACAGTTAAAGTGTTAAGCTGTTAGATGCATTGTTTGTTCAACAAAGCAAAAAAACATTTTTTTCTTTTTCATAAACATAAAAGCATAACATGAACAATACAAAAAAAAAAAAACTAATTAAACGCAGTTGATCAGCGTAGCGCTAAGCGACGGGGTAAATGCATGAGAACAAATAAATTAATTGAGAAACTTATTAAGCTTAAGTGGAGGAGGAGTGCTTAGTATTAGTTTAGTAACCGGTGTTAAGTAAATATTAAAAACAAAAAAGAAACGCAAGTATACACAAAACGCATGAAACATACAAGAATTCTAGTCAAAAATGCAAAACAACACGAACTAAAAAAAAAAGATAAAAACGCAAGCAAATAGCGCGTAATGCAGCAGTAAAGTACATACATACATCCATACATTTATAAGCGCAGCAGATTAGATGCTCAATACTAATCTAGCTGCTTAACAATTTTTTTTTAATGATAGACAAATTATTAAGCGTCGCATACACAAGTACTTGGTAAAACAGTATACATCTTCTAGGCTGAACTTTAGGACTATGCTCCTGGGTGTTTCAGGAGTTCTATGTTGTTCTCGAGGTGTTTTTAGCTGTGTAAATGATATAGCTAAAAACGAAAATGCTCAAGAGGCTAGTCATTGGGCCTCATGCATAAACATCAAGCATTTGCTCAGGCACGATTTTTGGAGTAAAGCTGGATATATATTTTTTTTTAAATAAAACATATAAAACACCCTTTACTCATTTGAGCAAATGCTCGACTGTTATGCATGATGCCCATAGATTTTCAGCCTCTAATGCGGAGCAATACTGCAATTATTAAACATATGTGCTAAGCAAAACAGCAAACAGACAATTTAAGAGAAGTTTAGCTGCTAAAATTGCATAGTTCTTGCAACCGAACTAATAGAGGTAAAATCGAATGCTTTGGTTTCTTGCTTAATATTGCTATTTCGAAACGCCTTTTAGCTTACACAGTGAAAAAATTTTTTTTTTCCAAAACTTTTTCTCTAGGAGCAATTTTTGCGCCATGAGCGAAGATGTTGAGAGTATTTAACGCTCTCCAATGCACGCATTTCTTTCATAAAAAGTCTCAGTATGCTCTCTTTTCTAGCTACTACTTCTATCAGATTTTGAATCATACTTCTAGCTCGAAAACTTTAGTAAATATCGAGTATTAATTTTCGCATTTGTGGTTCACAATATCAATATTGTTGTTTCATTCATATTTTCATATTTTTTTTTTTTTGTTTAATACAAACTATGAAAACCCATAAAATGCAAGAAAAAGTATGACATTAGAAAAATATAGGACATTTAAATTTTTATTTTGTTTTGCTAAAAAAAAGCGTATTGAAATTCTGTGCAATAGTGTCTACGCGGAAAAAATGTGTATCTCAGAATAAAGTATAAATTTTTTTTGCTTACCTATTAAAAATATTTTTTAATGTATTTGTAGTATTTATTATAAGCACTAATTTTATAACGACGAAAACTTAAACAAGGACATGTATGTAGTACTAAAACGGCAAGCAAAAGCGTAGAACAAATTTATAAATTGCAAAAAATTAAAATCCATTTCGTTTCTTTAAATTACTTAATAGAGACATGATGATGATGCATCTACATTGAAAACGAAAGTAGAAATAAGCAGAAAGCGTCCACACGCATAAAGCAAAACAACAAGAAAATCTAATTTTAAAAGCACCGAAGCAATGCGCTTCTCAGAGATTGAGTAAAACAAAGCCGAAATGAAGTTGAACGATAAACGAGAAAAGAAACATTGTGTGTTTAGCAAGAGCAACACAAAATACAAGCAAATAAAGAGGCAGCAATGAAAGAATAATTAAGAACTTATGCAAAAATTTAAGAAAATAACGCAAGATATAGAGCGCCAAATAAAAAAAAAAAAATAAAAAACGAACACGTATTCGTATATAAAACAAGTATAAAACAAGTAACTCTAAAAATTTACGTACAAAAATAACAAAGAAACTTGAAGGCATCTTAAATTTTGGGGACAGTTTAACATTTTTTGTTTTTATTTTTTTTGTTTATTGAAATTGCATTTTTGATGTTTTTATGTGTGCGTTTTTTTAATAATTAAAATTTTTTTTTTTAATTTTAATTTGTATAAAATAAGTTTTTATTTTTATATACTCAATTTAATTTTTTTTTAGATGTGGATATCCTTAGTTTGTATTAATGTTTTATGTTTGTAATAATTACTATAAAAGCGTAGACAGATGTCAGCCTAATTACGATTAACTAAAGCTGTTTTCGTCTTATGACTATGGCGAAATCGGAATTGCAAACAATTATTTATAAGTTTGGGCCTAGTTGATTCGTATAAAGGTGCTGTCTGTCCAGGCTTTTATATACATATGCATACCTGGACGAAATAGAAAAGAAAATGGTAAAAAGGTGCAGGAAAATATACGAGGCTATCTTCAATTGCATAATAATCACGAAATGAACGGAACTCGCTATATTTGCGATTACCACTGAATTGATGATAGACCTGAACATAATTATGTACTATTTGTATGGGTTTTAAGTTTGTTTTGTATCTTAATTTTTATAATTATTTTATCGTATTCATTTGTAACAAACAATAACAAACAAAAAATAGTAGTAAAAAGCAGTTTGTTTGTTTGGTTAACAATTTAATTTCAATTTCAATATTAATTTCATTTTATTATCATAATTATAATTTTTAAAGTTTATGTTTATGTTTAATCACAAAATAAATTGTAAACAGCAAAAAAAAAATTCCATAAAATATTGCAAAAATGTTGCAAATAAAAAGGTTTTGAAAGAAACAAAAAAAAAAAAAAAAAAACAATACACAAATATTGCTGTACAAGGCGCATTGTGTGTCACTGCGGTGCATTTGCTTGTTTTATACATATGCTTATGCCCTGTTCAGGCACAAAAACTTATTCACGAGAAAGGAAGAACGTAGACCACGTAGGACCAAACAGCTAGATGTCTGCTTAACACGTTGGCGCTCTTCCCAACCAAACGACAACAGAGCAAAGTGTTGCCACGAAAAAGTTTGTATGTCTGTGCAGCTTCATTAGCGTAAGGAAGTTAAAAAAAAATAAAAATTGCAAACTAGCGCAGCTAATACAATGCGTCTTTTTTAAACAAATTTTATATTATTTTAAATATTAGTTATTTTACAGTTTATTGGTTTCTTTAATACTTCATTTATATTATTATTCTTATTATTTATTTAAGTTGTATTACTTTTATGTTCCCCTCTCATACATATTGTCAATTTAATTTTTTTCTGCCCAATTTCGTTGAACAACCTATTAAAATCCCAAAAGCTGTCTCGCTCTGTTGCAGTGCGTTTTTTTCCTATTTGTAAACTTACATAAAGTTATGAAAAAAATGCTGAAAAAAGCTTAGATGAAAATTTCGCATAAATTTGCTTGACAAGTTTTTATTTGAAAACTTTTTACCTAGTATCAATTGGTTTCAAAGTTTATATCAGGCATCGCAAACTAGTGGCTCCTTTGGTCCGCTGTGGCCCTGGCCCACAAAAACAACACATATTCGAAAGAAAAATTACGAAAAACCGTTGTGTATGGCCCAGTAGGTTGAAAGACCGGGTGACCCCTGGTTTATATGGTAAAATAAAGCACAGCTACAAGAGTTATGTACATATGTATGCCTGTGTGTGCTAATATTTAAACTGTAACGATTTCGTGTGTCCGTGTCCCGTGCGTGTTGAAAAATGATTGACAAGCGCCTAGGCGAACTTTGCAAATATATACGTACGTACATATATTAAACGCATGTAGCAAGTAAATAAATTTAAATAAAGGAAATTTAAAGAAAACAAAAATATAAATCTTGACACGCAGCAAATAAAAAATGATTAATATCTATTATGCAAATTTTTAAATTTTAATTATTATTTTTATGTTTAATTATAAGTTTGTTCTTTTATTTTAATTACCTTTTAATTCAATTTGTATTTCCCTACACATGGCATCAAAACTGTATCGATAAAAAACTTTGCGCCAATAATTACTTGGACAAAAATTGTGTTTTTAATTTTCGACCTTTACTTAAATAAAATATAAAATTTTGATTTTTTCAATATGATTTGTTTCTTTTATTTTATCATGATTGTCGTTATCATCATCATTGTACTTTGTAAATCCATACATACATATGTTCTGTTTTTTTCATAACATTACTTCTCCCTTTTGAGTTGTAGTCTTTTGGTTTATTCTTTACGCAGCACACAGAGAAGCGCAAAAATAAAGACTAATAAAAAGGCAGAAACAGGCAACACTTGCTCAACTGAGTAAAATGCGGGTTCTTTGTTTTTATTATAAAAACAAAATTCCTAGCTCTTACTAAAAAAATTGAGTCTGAGCAAATGCTCAAATTTTATGCCTAAGTACCGTTTTATGGACGTGCCGATTAAGCCGAGTGAAACATGTAACAAAAAGAAAAAAAAGAGAAATTAAAAAATAAACAAAAGTTGCTGAAAAAAGTGAAAAAAAAAAATTCAAAATAAAATCCTTGCGCTTTGTGTGCTGCGTTCACTTATGCTAACCTTTTTCCCCACATCTACAATTCGTGTTCTATGGAGTGATAAAACAAGAAAAATATTCATACAAAATTAATGTATACAAATTTGGTTAGACTTGTAACTCTTCATAGAACAAGAATTCCCCCTAGAATAATTTCTCCAACATTTTTACGCCCACTTTCTACTCTTGGTTTTGTTTTCCGCTAAAATAGCTCACACATTTTGTATGTATGTACATCGTTTGTTTCCTTTTCGTTGTATTTCACATTGTTATTTTTTACTTTGTTTGTTGTTGTTTGATTTTCGTTTTTTTGTTGTTGGTTTTGGTTTGCTTTTCGTTTGACAAACCTAAAATTTTTGTTTGGTTTCGGGTTTTCTTCAGCAGTTGGTTTATGTTTTACGCTTTTTATTTGGAACGTGCTTCTGTGTTTTGTGCTTGTTGTTTTGTGGTGGCTCTTACTCAGTAAAAGTAAAAAAAAAATTGAAAACGAAACACTTCATTGTTGTTGAATATTTAGTTTTGCAGTGAAATTGCTTCTAACAAATATAGAAGTTTATGGGCCTCATGCATAAAAAGCGAACATTTGCTCCGACTTAATTTTTTGAGTAAATGCTTGATATTTTACAAGCCTCATTTTGTGCATGGGGCCCTTTGATTAATGCAGTGGCTGGCCCTATTCTGTGACTTGATACAAAATCTGATTTACTCGCATGTTGAGAAACGTTTCGATTCTTGCGTATCTGATACGACAATAGGGCCAATGTGGATTTCACTAACTTTTTAACGAATCAGTTGCGGCGTGCGTAACTAACTCGCCAAGTGAATTTCACAACTGTTTTCGATATGCATGTACTTTGGGTTTTAAGTTTTCGCACGTAAAAACTTTGAAAAATTCTGTGAATTTTTTTTGCTAGTCAAATGAGCCCGAAAAAGGCTTGTGTGTTAAAATGATTGATCTCTTAAAAGTGAATTCTTTTTGAGAATTCTCTATATTTCTTAAAAACTTTTGTGTTTAATTTAAAAATAAGCGAAAACAAAAAAAAAAAAAAAATACATTCCAATGCTAGTCAAAATACAAAAAAGCAAAGTCTGGAAATTTATAAAAAATAAAATTTATAATTTATATTTGCGTTCAATGAAGTATTTAATGATAATTAATATCATTATTCGCTTAATTATTTACAAATTTATATAATTTTTGTTTCTATACGCATTCCAAATGTATTTTTTTCTTAACAAATTGTGAATGTAGAGCAGAATGACGCCGAAACAAAATACTTTTCATTTTAGAAAAGCATTAATTCTGCCTAAAAATAAAAATAATACTCAAAAGGAAGATATATAAATTTTGATATTTTAATGCAATATTATACTAAACAAAATTATAGCCACTAAAAAGTGTTGTTTTCAAAATGTATTTATTTCAAATTTAAACAAACTTATTTGTGTATTACAAATAATAAGTATATAAAAAATAATACTAGCAACAAAAAATAAAAATAAAAAATTAATCGTAATTTGAATAAAAAAGAAAAAATTTACAAAACAAAAAAATCTTATAAAACCTTATAAGATTTGACACACATATTTATTTCTTTACTTCAACAGATTTTTAACTTGGAAACAGTAATGATATTTAATGCAATTTATCTATACACTTATAATAAATTATGATTATTACATTATGTATATTATTATCATCATTATTATTATTATTCTAGCACTTTTAAGCAAAACAAAAAACAAACCAAATATTTATAACCAAAAAAAAAAAAAAAATTGAAAGTAATATTACATATAAATGTGTTTCAAAATATGATTATGAGTTTTTCTTCATTTGACTTTGAGTATGATATTTCCATGTAATTTTTCGCTGCGCGTATTAGTTTTCGATATACATAGCTACGTTTACAGTGTCGTTTAATTTTAACGTTTTTTTTTGTTTTGGTTAGTTAAACAAATTTTTTAATTCTTTTTCTAATTTTTTGTTTGTTTTGCTTTTTTTGGTTAGTTAGATTTTTTTTACTTATTTTTTTTTTTTAGTTTAAATTAAGAAAACAAAAAATTTAGTTTTGTAAAATTTGTTGTTTTTATTGTTGTTTGTATTTTTTTGTTTAATTTTTTATTTTTTAATTTTTTTTTTAAATTTTTTTTTTATTTTTGTTAATTTTTTTTATATTTTTTTTATTTTTTTTTTATTTTTTTATATTTTTTTTTACTTTTCAATTTTTTTTTTTTTCAATTAATTAACTTTTTATTTATCTATCTACATATTTACTAACAGTTGCAAATCAATAATTTTTTACTTTTTCTGTTCGTTTTTATTTTAAATCTCTTTTGTGTACTGTTTTATTTTTTTCTTCTTTTATTTTTTCCTTCTTTTAACCAGTAATTAAGTCTTACTGCTTTCTTTTTAGTTCTTCAAATTTTAGTTATGTTCTTCAACTTCACTTTTTGTTCGACAGTCGATGCGTTGCTTTCTCTAGGATCTTGCTCTTCGTTTGTTTTTTTAGTGTGTCGCTCCTGTTTTTTTGTGGTTTCGTTTTCTGCAGTGGCCTTTAAGTTATTGAATTATTTCTTTCAACGATGATTATTTGTGTTTCGCTTTTGTATGTAAGAGTTCTCCAATGTCCATCCATTCTTTCTAATTTCTAATTTTCCTTTGATAGCGTTGAATTAGTTATGTATCTAGCGGCGTGATCTTGCTAGTGATATTTTTCTTTATTTACAAAGGTTGCTTATGTCATTTGGGCTACAAGTCATTGGTTTCCTCTACTTTCTTTCTTTTTTATTATTTTCAATAATGGTCCCACCAAATATGTATATTAAGATAATTTTTTATTTGTTTTCAAAACTCAAATAATCTAAATTTGAATAATAGAGCTACATATATTGCGTTGGAATGTTAACAAAAGAGTGCAAGGGCGGATTCAATTTTCGACACGAATTAGCAACTTCAATATGGTTAGAAAATAAAGCTCACTAAACAAAATTGCCCACTTTTTTATCCGCTTTTTTGGCTAGCGCGATCCAGTAATTTCCCAAGATTTTATCCGCTGTCCGTTGGCAGGAAATATGTATCTACCTCGTTTCTTCTAGCGTTCAACTCTGTTGTATTCTTCTTATGTTAACTACTTTTTAGTGCGCTTTCTCCTATTTGTTCACGTTTATTTTTATTTCTTGATTTCTTTTTCTTTTGTGTGTGCCTCTATAACAACGGTGTTTTTCCCACTTTCATCGTGCTAATGGTATACATTTAATTTACACTGTAACACCAAAATTTTTCTCTTTTTTTAAATAGTGTAATTTTTTAGTGCCATCAGAATATTTAAGTTTTCGCAGCTGTTCCTTAACTGCTATTCAAAATGACGCCATCAAGAAAGCAGAACAAACAGACAACGGTATTTTTTCCACGAATTCTAGTTTAGTAACTGTAACTGTATATTATTAAAATGTATTGTGTGTATATTTTCGGTAAGTAAATTTTATGAGTTATTATAATTTTTGAAATCATATTTTTGAAAAAATAAATTTTAAATTTCACAGATTCTGGCTTAATTGATTTTTAAGTATGTATGTATGCCAATATAATTGTTATTTGAATTGATAATTTTTAATAATTCTTTATACATATTTTGTATTCTCAAAATTGCGTTGTTCAAATTCCTCAACATTTTCTTACTCAAACTTATTGGTTTCAATTGAATGTGTGTCCTGCGTACTAATTGGTAACAAAGCAATGAGGGAAATGTCAAAATTCTTTCAAACATTTTTTTCGTTTGCTAAAAATCAGTTGACAGCTATGCAAAAATTTGACAGAAAAACAAAACGCTCGGTTTGTATTTACCTTTTTCGATTTATTTTTATTTACTTAGCTGTAAATTTTTGCAAAATATTGTATTGTAAAATTTTTTAATTTAATTCTAATTTGTTTATTTACAGGTGTTTGTGTGCTAAAACATAAGTTTCACATTTAGAAAAAAAAAAAAAAAACTAGCCCCAGATTATTTGAACTTCTTCTTGAACGCCAATCGCTCACGTATCAAGTATTTAATTATTAATTATTATTATTGTATTTTTATATTTTAGTAATCTACTTTTTTTTTTTTGCTAAAACAAGTTGTGTATAATTTTTTGGAAGCAAATGTAAAATCTTGTTTATAATTTTGTCAAAAAAAAAAAAAAAAATGTATCAAAACATAAACAAAATATTAAGCAGACAAAATGGCGAAACTGAAAGCTTAGACAGGCGGCAACAATAATCTAGATTAACTACGCACTTCAGCAGTAACAAAATCGAGTATGACAAGCAAGGAAAAGATACAAGAAAAAAGCTTCACAAACTTTCTGAAATATTGAAACTTTTAATCGCTATTACCGAGCGCCAGTTCTCAAATTAATTGCGCAACAATTAATTAAACCGGATTAGATTGACGTCTGTCTAGACTATAAAATAAAAAGATCATTCATTTTTATCATTAGTGCTAGTGATAATTTACAACACTTAGGGTCGGTTTCTCCCTGTTCCGTAAGCAATTTAAGAATAATACTAATCATACTGGTCGATTAAACTTTCGAGGAGGTTAAAAAGGATCTTTTCTACCAATAAGTGGTGGACGCCTTCTAGTTTTTATCCACCAATTAGGATATGAGATGCTGTTCGTGGCAGAAATACATGCGAAAAGGCGACACCGTTTAGAAAAACTTTTTCAAATCTCGTTTTCTGAAAAATGCATGCACTTTGGAGGTCTTTAACTTGGAAATTTCTATTATAGCCTACAAAAACCCAAACATATTCCTTTCAAGCATCTCAAAATCTGTAACAAAAATCAATTTGCTTTAAAAACAAGCATTTACTTTTGTTTTTATACCCAAAAAACGACAAAAAAAATAAAAATTAAATTTTTTAAAAACGTTTTTCAACGCATTGAATTGAAGTTTCAAACACTTTTTTATTTTATGGCTCTAGCTTTAGCCGTTGCTGAGAAATTTGATTGTAGGAAAAATGTTTGCGAAATACCCCATAGTGCGCCGCCAAAGAGCTAAAACAACAATATGTACCAGGCTATCATAAAAAGCTGTCATGGCTGACGGTGCACTTTTTGCCATTTTTGGAGCACGCATACACTCGCGATCCAAATATTTTGTACACACATGCGTCATATTCCTTTGAGTTGAAAAATTTATGTGGGTAACTCTAAAAGGATTGGTCCGCGACTAGTCCTTTTAGTTTACAATTTGGTGTATTTTTATATGCATAAATAATAAATAAATGCTTGTTTTTACATATTTTTATTACAGATTTAGAGATGCTAAAAGAGAATATGATTGTTTTTTTTTTATAGGTTACAACAAAAATTTTCAAGTTAAAGAGCTCCAAAGTGAATTCATTTTTCTAAAAAACTATTTTTGGGTTGTTTTTGGCTTTTTTTTTGTTTCGGTATAGGTTCCGGTTTTGAGACGCGAATGACGCATGTGTGAACGAAGTAATTGGATCGTGAGGAGAATTTTGCTGTATGTATGTGTGCTCTAAAAATAGGAAAAAGTACACCGCTTGCCGTGAAAGTTTTTATGATAGCCTGGTACATATGGCTGTTTTTAGCTATTTTGGCCACCTGCTAGGGGAGTTATTTTGTTCCCAACAACAATTAGCACACTGCAAACTTCCATTCCCGTGGTCGTCTCATCCTCTAGGAAAAAAAATTTACTTTAGAATAAATGAAACCAAACAAAATCATGCAAAATTTCCATTTTTTATTTATCCTTGTTGATATCATTGTGAATCAGCTGATTTCATAAAAATACGAACAAAAAGGACCAGCCGAAACCCTAATAGAAATCGACGGGCAACTTGAGCGAGTAGCTCTGCTCGAACATACGTGTAAACGCCTCTTATTCATACATGCCCTCTGATAAAAAGTAGAAATATTAGATCCACAGAGAACCAAAAAAAGAGTAGATGCAGTTGGAAGTATAATAATAGATAAAAATGTCATCGGATCTAGCCATTATGAACCTAACCTAGAAATATGTACATATTTGCAATTTTCTTACAAATCCTTCTACTAACTGCATCGTAACATTATTCCATCATTAAAAAACTTTATTATCTAACTTGTAATTTTAAGTTTAGTATGCTACAAAAACATGGAAACTTACTATGGTAAACTTAACCTCAAATTCATAAATTTAGAAAGATTTCCACGAAATTATCTTTGTTCGATGAGAAGCCAGCAAAGAATTGGCAGCACACTTTATTGTAAAAATTTCTCAAAATCTTAAATTTGCTAAGTTTCCATCGAACAGGATTCAGTAAAAACTGGCAGGCAAAACAGCTGTAAAATTTCGATTGGCTAACAATTTGAATTTAAATTTTTTGTTGTTGTTTTGCTATGTCACCGATCAGTTGTTCCTACTTGCTAGTTTCTGCTGGACGAAAAATCTCCAGCAATAACTTGCAGCGAATTGGCGCTCTCTCTCTCAATTAAATGTCAAAAAGCTGCTGAATTCGCTGCTAATTTTTTCAAAGAACACTTTTTTAGGAATAATTATTCATAATTAGCAGGAAAGAAACAAAGCTACTATGAACTATTTAGAAATTCGCGAATAATTAATGAATTTGTGGTTAAGTACTTATTAAACTTTAAATTTATAATTTATTTATTTTTACATTGTATTCATCGCTTGAAAGCTTAGACCCAAACAACGATTAGAGCTAGAAGCGAGAATTTTTTTCAAAAACCCTTACATTAAAAAAAAAACAAAAACAAATATAGAGCACGCTGAAGCATACAAAAACAATTTTAAGTTACTTCAAAAATTAATTTCATGACCAAACAAATTTAAATATGTATTATACATTAAAAAAAAAAAAAATTGCCCCCATATCCTTAAAAAATAAAACTGGTTTATTAAAGGTCGTTTTACACGATATATACATTGATACCTGCATCTGTCACATTTCTGTCATATTTACTCATATGTGTGCCAAATTCGCTGAATTTACTTTGCGTTTCCATGCCATGTCAGATGGAAATAGAAATCACTATATTTTTTATGTGCGTACATTTGATTTGTCAGTAGACATTTCTCTTTTGATTCTGTTGTATCCATACAAAAAAAAACTGACATAAACATCTGACAAAACATATCGTGTAATACGCCTTTAAGCATTCATAATCAAAAGTTTGTATGAATACATCATTTTAATAAGCTATTTTATTTTTATGTATATGGGGGTTAAACTATACAATTTTCTTTTCACGGTGATATTTTGAGATTTTTTAGATTCTGAAAATTATAATTAAAATTTTCTGTTAAAAGCACTTGAAATTTTTAAGATTTTTTGATGCAAGCAGTAAGCTTTTAAGTTATGCCGTTAGCTAAACTATAAATTTTTAAGCACAAGAACAAAATGTATTATTTTTATAATAGTTAGATTTTATGTTTATACTAAAAAATGTATTTTTATTGCATTATTATGTGAAAGAAATGTAATTGAGTTTTTTTAAGAGTAAGTATGATATTCATTTAATTATATTTTTTCGCAAAGTTTTTTTTTTACAAAATTTTTAAATTGTGTTTTTAAACGTTTTATAATTTTGTATAAATTTGTTCTTATAACTTTGTTTTTTTTTTTTTTTTTTTTTAATTTATTTGTGTTTTTGTATTAGTTAAGATTTTTTAAATTTGCTGATTGTGTTACAATAATTTTCTTCAACATTTAAAAAATAATAATAATAATTGAAAATTAATTAATTTTTGTGGAATTATTGCTATACATCAACATTTTTGAATTAAAAGAATATATTTTTTGTTACTTTTTAGTTTTTTTTTTTCTTCCTAATATTTTTAAAATTTTTATTTTTAAGAACTTTGAAAATTTTGTGTACTTTTTACCAGTCGAATAATTTTTATAAAATTATCCTTTTTTGAGTTTTGGCGAAAACAAGTTGAAAAATTCTACATACAATACCAACTACGATTATAGCAATTTCGATCTTGTTGAAGGATCTTGTCAAACCGCTTTGTATTGTTGCCGAACCAAGGAGAGGAGATTAGGAATTTCTAAACCGTAGTGTGTAACCATTACACCGAACACTGCTTAGTGTGCATGCGGGCAAATTGGCACGATCCTTCAACAAGATAGAAATTGCAATCATCGTAGTTGGTATTGTATGTAGCATTTTTCAACTTTTTTTTAGCCAAAAACTCAAAAAAGAATAATTTGAAAAAAATATTTGACTGGTTAATGCCCAATAAAAACAATAACTAAATTTTTATTTTTCTTCTAAATATTTTTTTTTTAATAATTTTTTATTAAATAAATAATGAAAAAAATCCGTAGCTTCCAAATTAAAAAAATTTTACCAAACAAGTACAAATAGTTGTTAAGTAAAATATTTTAAATTCTATAAGAACTCTAAAAAGACTGAGAATGGACCAAATGCGTTCAAGTACAAAGTTTATAGAATTCGTAAACAAAATTGTGATTTAGATTTGTAGGTATTTTTAGTAAATGTCTTACTATAAATTATATATATGACTGTAGCATGTATTAGTAAATTGTTTATTTTAAAATAAAATAAATGAAAATATAAATTTTTTTTGATGCTTTGATAAAATGTGTGTAATGGAAACTTAAGCCTGGTACAGATCTTTTGAAGGCAATGAAACGAGGACAAGCGCGAATAGTGGTTGCAACAACAACAAGGATGCATACCAGGCAAAACGTGCAGTTATCTAGATGGCGGATATGTCAATCATTTCGAATGCAAGACCGCTATATCTCGCTTGCCAGGTCGATTTTTTTTATTACAACAAATAAAAGATTGTCTTATTAACAAACCAAAATTGTTTTATTTTTCGAAATCAAAGAAACTTCTTTTAGGTATTTTTCAAGTTTTATATTTTCTTTGTTGACAGCGACCTTGTACCGCCGAATTATTACTTACGGGACGAACAACCTAAAAATTCCACGAACAATTACTCTTGCAAGTAAAAGCAACTTCGGCCTATGTAGGCAATTGAGAAGTACAGACCTCTTTAAACGAACACTTTCTAATACTCCGAGGGAACGGAAATAAATTATCATTTTTTAAATCTTCTAGAGAAAGGTTCTTCGAAATATTTATGGACCCCTACGCGGCGGCTGCGTTGGTCAGGCCAGCGAATGAACGAATATGCTCTCCTCGAAGGCCAGATGTGGAGACCGATTTGTGATTCCGCAAGATCTTCCGTTGGTGCAACGAAGAAAGGGCTGCCGAGCTATGTTGGGCGGCAAAAATCGCCTATACATTGAGATGATCATATGAAGTAAGTAGACGGCCGGCCAAAGGCTTATTCGATTTAGTAGAAACCCGATGGCTCTTCGAAGTAATTAGCGGGGATTCACGAATGTTTGCCCACTTTAAGACAAACAAGACTCGAGGTGGTAAAAGTTTGGATATGTTATGACCACGCAAATAATGGACGCCTATTCAGAAGGATAATCAATATGTCCAATTGTCCCAGTGAGACTATTTATTAATTCAGAAGTTTGCTGCACTGAGTTTCCGGTGTACTTATCAATCTTGAGAAGCCACTCCGTTTCGCACATTATAATTAGCATTTTAGTATTTCTTTCTTCATTTTTGTTAGATTGTCTTATCTCAGCAGCTGATAGCAAAATTGAGATTCGTATTATGAGGTGCATGCTCAGATCAATATCAATGCTAAGGCCTTGATGTATTTACATCAGCCTCTAAAATTCTCTCATGGAAACCTCAAACCAACTGGCGCAGATAATTATGGGACACGGTTAACTCTACCGTTTCCACAGAGTAGGTATGGAATATCCATCTCCTCGCTGAAAGTATTTACACACATATCTAACAACCTCTTCCTACGGTCTGACGGTTTCCCTTTGGTTGCGGAAGAGACTTGAACTAAACAAACAGACCTCGAAGGGTTAGTAGACTTTTGAATCCCTAGCGACCTTTAAGTCATCTGAACTCGTGGGGTAAGACTAGCGTACCGGATCATAGGTCCTCACGCAGCGAGAATGAGAAATAAACCTTATAGCTGCTTTCTAAGAGGGATAAAAACTATGACAAGCAGGATATGTGACGCGTATTGAAGGACTATTTATGTAAGTGTAACAACAACAAAAAACTGACTTACCACACAGGCGCCGTTTGTTCGAGATTCGCATGTTCCCAGAAGACGCGCAATTCTTTGAGTAAAAACGAGACGGGCATACCATGTATATTACCGGACTCGGATGTGTTATGTAAATTAATATCGGCATGTGCGTCCACCCATACAAGTGACAGATTGGGTGTGTGCTGTAAATGACCAGCGACAGAACCTTGGAGGAATGGAAATCAGAGATATATAGCAAATATGTTAAGAAAGCTTTTTTAAGTATTGTCAAACAAATAAATTCCATAATTCCTTCCCTATTCTCTAGGATCGTGTGTGGTGAGTATTTGGTGAGCATTAAAAATGCTGATAACGGTATATGCATGGTGAGTACATGATCGTGTTTAATTTGTGGTTATTTGAAACCGTCATTTGATTAAGAGCCTCAGCTTCTGTTACTCTAAAATCTACGAAGCTTTCTAAGCTGTCTCTCAACAACTCACAAAAAAGTTAACAGGTAAGAATTCGCGACAAAAACTTTCGTGATTTTTATTAATAACGGCAAACGAAATGATGAAGCAGTCTCTGGTTTCCGGAAAAGCTTCTGCTAACTACCCTACAATAGAGATGGGGGCTATTTTTTCTCTCTCACTTCTTTCTCATAGCGATACAGAGTAACCTACATGACCATGCCATTAGTCGTGTTCTGAAAAGAAGTGCTTAACCATCATCAGGGCGTAAAACAAAATGGCCTTCACGTTTGTACTAGCTATATGAAAAATCTGATGCAGCCATTAGCTGTACCTCTCTTGAAGGGTAGACAGTAGAGAAAACGAGGATAAAAACTTGGTTCATGGGCAATCAAATCTACCTCGGTACTATATAAGGAGCATTTCCTTTTATTCTAAAGTCTGGTTTTTATTAGGTCAAAATTTCACAAATTCTATCGACTTGATTGAAATAAGCAACCAAATCTCGATAAAGTCGATGAAATTTGACAGCATTTGACCAAATGAAAACCAGCCTTAAAGTTAGTTTTGCCAAAAGAATTTTTTTTTTTTCAAAAGTTATGCAAACTAAATATTTCCCTTTTTCTGTTTTACAGTTACTTCTTCTGATTTTTCAGAAACTACTGTAATAAAAAAATCTAAAAATCTACTAAAAGAAAATTTAAAAAATTTGCAATAGTTATTAGAAAATTTAAAATTTTTCAAAATCTTGGCAAGATTAAGCGTAGAGGAAGAAGAAGAATTAAAATACGGAGAATATACGTCCCTATGCTCACTTTCGAATATTAGGACCTCACTAACACTTCAATCTCATACTTACCAAATCCAATTGCATGATCACCACCGATCGTCAAAAATTGATCATTCTCCTGCAGTAATTCTTGCACCTTTCGAATCAAAGCCTTATTGCAGCCCATAAATTCACCATAATTCTTCATATCGCGATATTCTGGCGCCACTTCTTCAATGGGATCGGCTTGGAAGTGCAGATCACCATAGTCATGCACTTCCATAATACCTGAGCGAAAGAAATTTTTTTCATTTCAACGGTGCAGTGAAATGACGCCCGCCGACAAAAGGAAATAATCCCGTTATCAAACGCAGCTAAAACTCGAAAACACTTGCTTACCATGAGAAACCTGTTCGAGTAGCGGCACCAGTCCATGCTGACGCAGCAAAGTAGGCGCTTTCTCCACACCACCCTTGCCTTGACCCTTCGAGAAGGGTACGCCGATAATGCCTAGACGCGGCTTAGACTCGATATCGGATTTGGACGTGGCGCTGTTGCTCGAGTTTCGGCGTGTAGGGTTCAATTGACGCGCTAGACGTGTGGCACAGCGTTTCAACATTTTTTGTTTATTTTTTTTTTAATTGAGCTTAGCTTTTTTTCTTGTACACTTATTGAATTGGGGTTTTGCCGCGTTGGACGCACGTTTCACTTTCACTTTGGTTCAATACAAACTGTGCTCAAAAATGTTTTGGAAACATTTAATTAGGCACAGATAAGAAGTCAATCTTACAAATACAGATTAGACACTGTTGGTGGTACTATTTTTGGATCTTGCTTTGAAGTCGTGTTACGTTTGGGTGAATACGAAATTCGTCAAAGCAAATCTGAGCTGATGTTTGAGGTTCGACTTACCTCCGTTTAACGTGACAAAGAAAACGTGAATGACAAACCAGGGCTGCACGCCATCGTCACAATCAATGGAAAGTTAGAAGATCGCTATTACAGATTTGGCGGGTGCAAATATTTAGTCCCGAACTCGTCGATCTCGACTTTAAACTATTATGAATCCCACACTCGCCCAAGAACATTGCATGCTAAGTTGCAAGGCCCATCCTACTTTCTTTATCATTTCTGTGGCACGTTAGGCGCATACCGATTGTTTTAGCTAAATAAAATTCAAAGGAGCTTGCTTTGGTCCCAATGTACAGATACAAGTTTTCAAACTTCCAGAAAGGCTTGATTTTCCGCGTTTTCAGAAGTTAGTACCTGTGAACTACTTCTGTCTCGAATTTTTAAAGACTTGACCGACCCATATTAGTTTCACTCCCATCTCTATTCGCTACCTCAAGCAAAATCATGAAGAAGTTCCGTTCACATAAGTGATAAGCATTGATAACCTCTACGAAAGTAATGCGTTGTTATGAAAAGCTTAGCAGCTCTCTCTCACAGTAATTGACGAATTATAGGAATCGCCATAGAGCGCAAATCAGACAAGCTACTGGACCGATTTCTCTAGTACACATTTTAAAAGGACATATTGACGACCGACGGAAAAAGCACGTCAGTCGTTCCTTTTTAGCGACAACTGACAAGTCATCCTCCACTTTTTGTTTCCATCTCAGTCGAGGCCTCCCTCTTCCTCTGCTGCCGAATTCGAGTGTCGATGGGAATACGCTCTGTGCTGGAGCTTATTTCTCCATTCGCAAAACAAGACCCTTTGGTCTTTAATTCGCTTGACTATGGTCAGGTCTGAGTAAAGCTCGTACAGCTCATCGTAAAATTTTCTTCGATACTCGCCGTTGGGATCACGGGAATGACCAACAATTCTCCGGAGAACTTTTCTCTCAAATACAAGAAGGGCCATCTCATCTTGGTATGATGAGAGACTTTACTCCTCAATTGCCTACTTAGTGCAAACTAACACTTGTTGGCAAGAGTGATTCTCCGTTGGATTTCTAGACTGACATTATTTTCGGTGTTAGTGCTGGTTCCCAAATAGACGAAGTCCCTCAAAGTTTGAAATTTGTAACTATGACTTGGCTTGCAAGGCATGCACTTGTCCAATTATATTCTGATTAAGAGCTAGTGCATGCTTTTTTATCAGCTCTTCACCTCCGTGTTTGAACAGCTCGGCGGGTAGTCCGTCTATTCCAGGCGCTTTGTTGCTTTTGTGCCGGAATATAGCTATCCTCATTTCATCAGTCGGGTGGTGGGACGAATTTTCCATCGTCAGGAATTGGGGAATCGGGTTCAACGTTTCCATCGCAATTTAGCAATGAGGAGAAGTGTTGCCTCCATAACTTATGCACACTCACACTCAAGATCGTCTTGCTTCTTCCATATTTTCTTATCATTCCCCAGATTCTGTTGTTATTGACGAATTTCCTATCTCTGACGTTTGCTATGTATTATCAGTGGTGGGCATCTTTATGTGGCTGTGTATAATATTTGTGTATGGGATAACTTGTTCGAAGTCCGCATGAGCTTACAGAAATTAAAAAAAATTAACAAACAGATTATCTAATGGCTAATCAGATATTGTATGATTAATGGAGAGAATCACGATAGTTCGTGAAGCCAAGTACAACATACTATCGTACGAACTGCAGCTGGCTTGAAGCATAGTGAACACTTTCTGCGCGGTGAACACGGACGCCCCCACGAGGATGGCAGTAAATTGCAGTAGCTCCCCGGACATAACAATTGTTAGTCCAGGTCTAATAAACTGCATAAACTGGCGCCCAATGGTGGCTTTGGCATCAGATCACCTGCCAATCATCCTGTCCGTTGATCGTGCCCCGGATTTCACCACCTCTGAGAAGAGATCCTACGTAAACTTCAGGAGGGCTGACTGGGTTGGCTTTACTGAGTTTACTGAGAGCTCCTTTGGTGCTCTTCCCATACCGACTGACGTACGCCAAGGTGAAAAGGAAATACGTAAGGTCATAAATAGAGCTGCAGCCCTTTTTATACCAGCTGGGAGAATACAGAATATACGGCCAAACTTCCCAACTGAAGCTGCAGCCCTGGCCAATGAACGTGACCATATACGTAGCATCGATCCCGCAGACCCACAGATCAGTGGTCTCAACGCGGAAATCAGACGGTTGGTAGATGAACACAAACATGCCAAATGGGAGGAGCATCTGAGGTCTTGTAACCTCTCTACCGGTGTTGGAAAATTATGGTCCACAGTCAAATCCCTGTCAAATTCGACGGGCCCACCAAAAAACGTAGACATCACCTTCGGTGATAAGACGTTTAGTGACCCGAAGAAAAGTGCAACGGCCTTTTGCCGACAGTTTGTACCACACCCTGCACAGGACAGGGACAGACGTAGGATCTTCAGGTGTGCGCATAAACACAAAAACAATGCCCCCGTTTCCATCACCGCTACAGAGGTTCGAGTGGCCATCAGGAAAGCCAAAAACTCTAAAGCTATGGGCCCTGACGACATAGCCATGGTGCATTTAAAACACATCGGCGAAGAGGGAGTAAAATACCTCACTACCGTCTTCAATTTGTCCCTGGCCACTTCTGTCATACCTGAAAAATGGAAACAGGCAGTCGTGGTCCCACTACTAAAGCCTGGCAAGCCAGCTAACGTAGGGGAGTCTTATCGTCCGATATCGCTCCTCTCGCCAGTAGTGAAGACATTGGAGGCGGTATTACTTCCTCTTTACACATCAAAGTTGAGGTTAGCCGAGCACCAACATGGCTTTAGAAAAATACGGAGCACAACATCTGCTCTAAATGCCATTAACACTCAGATAACTGACGGACTCAACCAGAAAAGCCCTCATCACAGGACGGTTCTAGTTGCTCTTGACCTGTCTCAAGCTTTTGACACAGTAAATCATGGACAACTGGTATCCGATTTGGAAGATTCATCGCTCCCCCCCTGTCTTAAGCGTTGGTCCGCCAATTATCTGAGTGGTCGTCAATCGTCTGTAGTTTTCAGAAACAAAAAATCAAAACCGAGAAAGATTAAACAAGGGGTACCGCAGGGTGGTGTCCTTTCCCCGCTTCTGTTTAATCTTTATATTTCGAGGCTTCCTTCCCCACCAGATGGAGTCTCGATTGTCTCTTACGCAGACGATTGTACGATCCTGGCTTCTGGCACTTCCGTTGATGAGCTATGCTCCAGGATCAATGGTTATCTCCCCTCTCTTGTTGAGTTTTTCACTGCCCGGAGCCTGACATTGTCGCCAACGAAGTCCTCGGCGACACTATTCACGACCTGGACGGCGCAAGTTGGCATGGAGTTAGAAATCTACGTAGGCGATCAAAAATTACCTACTGTCTCTCACCCCAAAATCTTAGGGGTAACTTTCGACTCCATGCACAAATTCGCTGCTCATTCAACCGCAATTGTCTCTAAGCTACAAAGCCGCAACAAAATTCTCAAGTCGCTAGCCGGCAGCACTTGGGGTAAAGACAAAGAAACGTTGCTGGCAACCTATAAAGCAATTGGTCGGCCGATCCTGAATTACGCGTCGCCGATATGGTCGCCGGGGCTTGCTGAGGTTCATTGGAAAAGACTGCAGGCCTGCCAAAATACCGCACTCAGAACCGCCACGGGATGCGTCCTTATGTCTCCAAAACATCATTTACATCATGAGGTGGAAATGCTCCCAGTTTTGGAGCACAATGAAATGCTAAACAAGCAGTACCTGTTGAACTGTTGCAAACCACAACATCCCAACAGACTACTGCTTGAGTATGAGCCACCTCCTAGGACCGTAAGGGCACATCTACGTGAGCATTTTGATGAGATCCGGCACCTCACACTTTCGCCGTTTGATCCAAAGGTACATACGCAGGCCCTGAAGCACATCCATGACACGTCCGTTGCGTATTATGTCTCGCTCTGTCCACTGAACGCCGTTTTGCACGCCAAACCACCTCGCGTCGCGGCTGAGGAGCGTCATCTTCCTCGAGAGACAAGGGTCACTCTGGCTCAATTACGCTCTGGATACTGTAGCAGGTTAAACTCCTACTTATCCAGACTAGACCTTGACGTGCCGAATGAATGTCCGGCATGCGGCTCGTCACCCCATAATACCAACCATTTATTTATCTGCTCTTCGGAGCCCACTCTTCTAACACCCATCTCCCTCTGGTCCAACCCTGTTGAAACTGCAAGTTTCCTAGGACTCCCGTTAGAAGAAATTGATGACAATTTAGGTTAAGGAAAAGTACACGCTGGGCAGGGCTACGCTTCGTTACAACAACAACAACAACAACAACATAGTGAAGTAGTCCAAGCAGCTGAAACCTCCATGCGAAAAAAGAAAGAAGATTTTTCCTATAAATTTTTCGAAGGGCTTTGCAAAAGTATATAAAATTGTAAAGAATTTTTTTTTTTGTATAGCTTTGTTTCTTTCCTGCTAATTATGAATAATTATTCCTAAAAAGTGTTCTTTGAAAAATTTAGCAGCGAATTCAGCAGCTTTTTGATATTTAATTGAGAGAGAGAGCGCCAACAGCTGATCGGTGACATAGCAAAACAACAAAAAATGTAAATTTAAATTGTTAGCCAATCAGAAACGTAACTGCTGTTTTCTCTGCAAGTTTCTGCTGAACCCTGTTCGACGAAAAATTAGCAGAAATGAGATTTTGACAGCTTTTTAAAAGGCTCTCTTCTGCTGACAGTTCTTTGCTGCAGATTTCAAGAAACAAAGCTTTTTAAGATTTTTTTCAAAACTCTATTTTTTTATAATAAAAGTAAAAATAATGATAAAAGTCAAAATAAAAATTCTGTTTTTATAATAAAAACTAAAAAATAAAAGTGATAATAAAAATAAAAATAATAATAAAAGTCAAAATAAAAGTCAAAATTCGATTATCATTATAAAAATCAAAATAAAATAATAACAAAATTTGACTTTTATAATCAAAAATAAAGGTTAAAATTTAACTTTTATAATTAAATAATAGTAAAAAATAAATTTTATAATAGGTAAGACAAAAACAAAAGTGAAAATTTTTATTTCATAATAAAAGCCAATAAGCAATTAAACGTAATAGCTGTTTTTAATTTTTTTTTTTAATTTTTCTTTTTTTTAATAATATTTCCCTCCTTAAATTTTTGGGGGTTCCAATAATATTGACACCTACTTTTTTCGACACACAACACAAAAACAAATTACACAAAAATTTCATTGCCCCTGACTAGTTAGCATATGCCTCTGCTATCGGGCTTGTGAGGAAAGCAGGGTATCAATCAAGGCGTATTCATTACAGGTGGCATCCTCCCATCATATAGGTTTCTTCTACTTCCTTGAAAATGGAATCGTAGCTGTCAAATTGCTTATATGGTTGCTTTGTCTACATTTTCAGTTAGAAGGAGCGTGTGCGTGTGTGTAGATCTGAATTCGCTCGAACCCACCTCTATGAATTCGCCTTGCCCTGCTACCGGGCTTGTGAGGAAATCAGGGTATCAATGAAAGAGTGCATGGCATCATTATAATCTGTAAAGAAAAGGGCCTTAATAATAGAATATGTTAAATAAATAAATATATTAAGGGCGGATTTCTCGACTGCCTGTTAACGTCAAAGTTCACTGTCAATTCACTGTCAGTTTAACAGCCAGTTCATTTGCCCTTTATTTAACAGGAGGATGAACTGTGTGATAAAATTTGAAGTGAGCGTTAAGTTGACGGCTAGTTGAGAAATCCGCCCTTATTTGTTTACCTTAATGTTCCAAAAAAATAATTTTTTGGACATTTTTGTTTTATTGGAGGATAGTGGACGCATTTGACAAATTTTTAAGTGGCAGCACGAGTTTTCTCACCGCTCTCAATGCTTCCAGTTTACGTAACTTAAGAAATTGTAGTCAATAGTTCTCTACATTTTCTCGCATTTCCAAGCTAACAATACTAATGCGTCCGCGCAACGATCAATCTACTTGAGGTTACCATGGCAATCGGGCTGAGGTTACCATAGCAACGCGTGCTTGTGTGCGTGTCGCGTGATTGTCGCCACGCCACACACAATCAGAAAGCATCAATCACCATTTGTACTGAAAATTCGTAGCGTGCGGAAGTCATCGGATGAATGTTTTTTTTGCTTTTTTATTTTATTTTATTTTACTTTACTTTATTTTATTTTATTTTATTTTACTTTATTTTATTTCATTTTATTTTATTTTATTCGTAATTGAATAATGCGTTTCAACGTAAAATCTTTTTCTTCCGCGAACTTGCTCATTTCACGTTCTCACAAAACTAACACACTAATGCTTGTCAATCATTCCGGCAACGATCAAATAGACAAGCGGTCAAGCGAAAAAATCTAAAATTTTTGATTTTCATCAACGAAAAGCCGACAACAAGTACGTGTGAGCCGATTGCCACCGGTTTCTATGGTAACCTCAAGCATTGCTGGATGGTTGCGCGGACGCATAAGCTTCAAGATATCAATTTTAATAAATGAGAATTAAATTTTGTTTGTTGTTTTTATCGTTAATAAATATGCGTATATTTTATTATTTATATTTGCGTTAAAAAAATTACTTAAATGCTAAAAATTACATTGCACGGAAAGCATTATTACACAAAATAAATTTGTTATGTAGTATGTACATTAGATTGGGTAGATTTTTTCACAACATTGAAAATTTTTAAAATATGCATTGAAATTTAAATAAATGCGGTTATTGAAGCGACTTTGTAGGCTTAAATTGGAATGAAATTTTGCATAAATACGTTAAAAAAACATCTTTGAATCATTTAAGTACGATCACTAAAAAAATGGACCCATTATAATATAAACAACGCAACTAAATCATCCCTTTATTCTATATAAAGGTTCTAAAATTCTTTGTTTTGCGCTTTTTTTTTTTGCTTAAATATTTAATTCAAATGCACTTTTTTAGAAAATTGTTTCAAATTTTTTTCCTTTTAAATATAATTTTTAAACTACATGTTCATTTTATACTTATATGTTAATGTTATGTGTATAAATATTGTGTCTTCTTTTTTTTACTTAAAATTAGTATAGATTTATATTAATTGCACAGTTTTCGTAAATAAAAATTATCTAAAATAAAAATTAATTTTTATGCTGAAACACAAAGAAATAACTACACACTACAAATATATAGATACATATATTTAATTATAGTTAATATATTTTAAATTTTTTATTATAAAAAAATACAAATACAACCTACTGCAAGTTTTTATTCACAAAAATTTGTTTAATATTTTGACGACAGGTTTTATACCACTGCAAATAAATTCATTATTTGTAATTTAAATAACATTTGGTACTCCAAATCAAAAACCCTCACAGCTCAAAATTTTTTTGGGTCAGAAATCGCCTTTTTTACTACTATCGTTACTCTTTACAAAAAAAATTACATGTCAAGATTTAAAAAATCAGATTATTTTTATCTGGGTCGCATAATGAATTCACTCCGATTTTAGTTGTATCTCTTTTTAAATTAGTGTGCGATTTTATTGATACAAATAAAGACGACTTGGCGATTTGAAACTCTATATAATATATAAATATAAGCACCTTTTGAGTAAACATTAAGGTGGGTCTTTAATCTAAAGTCAAAACTACGCCGCTCTTAACAAACAAAAAAAATGGAATGGAGAATAAAATATTAGCATTGAATATGTCAACATTTCCAAAATGGCGGATTTCCGTTCTTAAAAGAAGCAAGTCCCGTGGAATTACCCACATATATATTTACACGTACTTCATGTTGTGATTAGCTTAAAAAGTAATTTTTCAATTATAACGACAGTTAATAATCTAACATTGCTATTTTTTGTGATTTTTGAATTTTTTCTGTGTTTACCCACCCTAATGCTTTTATGTATAAATTTTCAAATTTACAATAACAAAAAATGTAGTGGGAAAACTAACGCTAAATATCATGAACCGTAGTCAAAGTTGAGTTAGAATAGAGTTTTATCTACTTTAACATGGTTCTAACATAAACATCGTTATGTCTCGTCTGTTATAGTCAACATAAAATACATTTTTTGTCTAATATGGAGTTTTAATGTTAAAATGAACAAAAAATGTCATTTTAACATCTTAAAATAGCGGTGTGTGACTATGGTTGTATGGGTGACAGTGCCCTCTGTCGGTAGCACAAATGTACTATGGTTTGTGACACAGATATGTATGCTATGTTAGTTGGCACAGGGTGATTTTGCGAAAGTTAAAAAGGAAATTCTTCATACGACCAACCAACTTAATATCTTTTCATAAGGGGTCCCTGTTACATTTAATTTTAGCTAATATGTTTGTTTAGCATGACTATGATTGAGCAAAATTTTAAATGTCTTTTTTAGTTTAGTCAAGATATTAACTAATACGAGTGCTAAGCAACGAATATGATTACTGGCCCATATTTTTGCAAAAAACGTAGCATAACTTTATTCAAAACGGAACTTAAAAAACTACAATATTTCATGGAATGCTTCCGAAGTATACATTAATCATGTCAAAAAACTGTTTTTTTTTTCAGAATGTTTTTAATTCAATTTACCGCTTCTGGAAGGAATTAGCAATTTATTAAACCAATAAAACATAAAATAAAAAAAATTTTATTTCATATTTTTTTTACAATGCAGGAAATTCTCGTTCTATGAAATGATAACGTGAAAAAAATTCGTATGAATATGAAGTTTCTTTTCATAAATTTTGTATGAAAATTCTTCTCATTTTTTCATTTCATAGAATCAGCCTTCACCCCAGGATATTTTAACTGATAAATGTGTAAAAAAGGGATCAGAAAAGCAATTCTTTCAATTTTTAGATCTAAATGTTCATAAAAAAGCATAGTATTATTTTTAAAGCTGCCAGTTAGCAAAACATAGTACGACTTTATTGACATAAAATAATTTTTTTCTTGCTTTATGTTCAGTCTTTGTTTGGCAAAAGTATAAAAAAAAATATAAATACACAGACCGAGCGAAAATTGTATTGCTTTTGGGTATAGTATTACGTCAATATCAAACGTTATCAAAAATTCAATTACAAACATTTTTAATATTTCTTTTACATCTTTACAAAAAAATAATGATGTGTTAACTTTTAGCTGAGATTCGGTTGGCTCGGCAGTATTTAAGCGTTTATAATTTTTTTTCTTTTAAACTAAATTTTACACCTTTTTGTAGTAGATATAAATAATGGCCCGTAGTCATAGTCGAATTAGAATAGATTTTAATCAACTTTAACAAGATTCAAAGTCCCATTTTACACCAGGAATTTACATTGAATTTAATACTGCTGGCGTTCTCTTTTGTGTTTTCATTCGTGTCTAAGACTTCTTGAAAGCAATTATGAAACAAAATACGAGCGTACAAGGAGGAGTGTACTCTTCCCCTCTCTTCTCACCTCCTTCGCCTATGTTGAATTCAAGAATTGCCTAGTGTGAAATGGCACTAACATAAACATCGTTCTATGTCTGTCATAGTCAACATTAAATACATTTTGTGTCTAATATGGAGTTTTAATGTTAAAATTAAGAAAATGCCATTTTAACATCTTAATATAGCGGTGTGTGTCTATGGTTTTGTGGGTGACAGTACATGAGTTTGCCCTTTGTCGGTTATTAGCACAGATGTACTATGGTTTGTGACACAGATATGCTACGTTAGTTGACACAGGGTGATCTTGAAAAAGTTAAACAAAATTCTTTATACCACTAACCAACTTAATATCTTTTCAGAAGACTATGATTACTGGCCAATAGTTATAAAAATTTAGTAGCCTTATATTATTATTTTACTTACACAATAAGGGCCCAAATCGACTTAAGTATACTTAACTTATCTGAACTTAAGCCAAAAGTTGCCTATATTTTCTTGCAGGTTATACAGGTTTCTCATATACCCGGTTGGCCATAAGACTAATGGAGCCCTAACATACATATTTCGTTTTCAGCTCAATTCTAAATAAAATCTCGCACGATTTGTTCCCTCTCTCATTCCTATTATTATGAAGAAAAAAACTTTTCTCTTCTTAAATAATTTAAAGAAAACTGAAATCTTTCTATGTCTTTTCCCCATAGAAAATAATTTTAGGAATTTTTCCGAGGTAAACAAAATTCCGCTAGAATATTTATAATTGGGCTGATTATGTCTATTACTAGCCTTGATCTTTTGTTAACAAGTTGCAAAAAAACAATTAACTATTCACCAATAGAGCGCAAAATTATAGTCCCTACCATAATTATAGGACACCCTGTTCTGACATTTTTTAAGCCCCTATAAAATTTTTGCTTATAGAATTCTAAATTGAGAACAGTAAAAGTCTTTGCTCTAAGCGTTGACTCTTTTTTTTTTTAAGTTAAAAAACTGTTGGATAAATTCCTAAATTTTTTTCAAATATTTTGAATCAAAAAGTCGAAATTCCATTTTGTAGCCCTTCTAGCCTAACAAAGTGTAAGTTTTAAGTACCTCAAAAATGTCCATAATTGTAAAAAATATTTTTTTAGCTGTGCTGAGCACTTTTTCCATATAACCCAAAATTAAAATTTTTTGAAAAATCAATCTAATATCAATTAAAGGACATTTTTAAGGAACTTAAGACTTACTTAGACTAGAATTGAGCGGGCTACAAAATGGGATGTTCAGTTTTTTGATTCAAAATATTTGAAACAATTTTGGGAATTCACCCAACAGTTTTTTAACTTCAAACGTCCCACTATTTGTTTTGCAGCTCGTTTATAAAAGATTGCCGCTAGTATAAAAAGTACATACATATTTTCCACAAAAAGCTTTAAAATACGTTATCATACAGCTAGTTACATAATTATTTATTAATAAGCTCATGCTGCTTTTCACAATTTTGGTACAAAAGAACTACTTATGTATTTTTTTTTTTATATTTTAATTATGTATAAGTTAAAAGCTCATCTATTCTTGTAAATATCTTCAATTAATATTTAGCTTTTTCCTTTTCTTGTCTTTTTTTACTTATCCTATGATTAAGCTGTTGTGATGTGGAGCAATTTTTTTTTTTTTTAAATCACAGTTTATTTGCGCTTATCCAGCATAACAACATCTTCGCCACTATCCTCATTGAAATCATTTTCAAAATCATCATCGTCTTCGTCGCTATGTTCATTTAAGACGGCATCGTCAAAGTACGGTTGTATGGCCATGCCTTCTGAAAAAAAAAAAAAAAAATTGAAAATATTGTTTAAAAGAGATGTACTTTAATTTTATGAGATGGAGTTGCCACCTAACGAGAGTTGCCACTTGTTGGCCATTAATATAAAATGTATCCATCTGTGTAGAGTTGCCATCTAATGCTTTTTTTTTAAATTGAAATTTCATACTTTCCAGATACTTACTACGTATGGGAGATCTAAAGAGTTCCGTTTCACCATCGTCTCCATCATCCTCGAACAGCTCTTTGCCCTTCTGCGGCAACAAAGAGAAACTGTAATACCGTTTACCGGCTCGATGTCGTCGAGCCAACATAAATTGTACACACAAGAAACAAATGATCATTGCGACGATAATAACAACGCTGGCAAACATGATGAACAACCAACGTGGCATACCCCAGACATGTTCGTCAATTGTCAGCCGAAAAACGACCGCGCGCACAGCGCCACCTTCCACATGTATCGTACGCTCTGTGCCCACACGACGTGGAGCCTCCACTTTCAATGTGATTTCACCTAACGGCACACCCTTTATGCTGTATGCACCCATGCTATCCGTAAAGTTACGCAAATAGTCAGACGTGTGCGGCGCTATCACTGAAACTTTAGCATGTTTCACCGGATGATTGGTGGTGTCCAAAACGAAACCGGAGATTGTCGTTTTGTGTGCGACTGCTGCTGCGTTGAGTGGTATTGCGCTGCCAGCATTTATAATAACGTCGCCACTGCCACCCAAACGATGCACCTCGCTTACGCCGGTGAGTAGAGAGTAGGCGCTCAATTGCACCACGCCTAGATTGCTGATCTGTTGAGCTGTGATCAGCACGTGTTTTACTGATGACTCATAATTACGCGCGCTGATCTCTAACGCGTACTCACCCGGCGGTAAGATGATTTGAAAACGCGCAGCATTACGCGTCACATTGTAGACGCGCTTATGATCAATCAAACGTATGAAGGCATCGCGTAGTGGTTCGCCTTTGTCGTTTTGCACCTTTCCCACAACTCCTGTATCGATAAGTTGCAGGAAATTCTTGATTTTATCAATATTTCTACGCCAAATGGCAGCGATCTCAGTTTGAACGGGCATGCGACAGCACGAGAGACCCAAACTGAAGAGTGGAATGTTGTACATTGTGTAGAGCATATTTGTGAGACGTTCGGTGGAGGCATGTTGCAGTGAACGAGTGCTGGTGGTGGGACACTGAAGCGGTGCTGCATTGTAGTCGCTATCTTCTATTGACCGTGCGAGCTTTTCGATAACTGGCTCTCCTTTGGGATAGCTGCGGAAAGGAAATTGATTTAAATGTGTTTTCGTAGCTGCAAATAGTTCAAGCGTTAAGTACTTACGTTAACTCGGAAGTGCCAGCAGTGAAGGTTAGCATTAAATCGAAGCGTTCGCTATCCAAAAATTGCAACAGCAAATCGCGTTTCTTTTCCGATTCAGGACTGAGTACGCGTCCGGCGAGTTCATTGCCCAACTCGGGATCGCAAATGGTTTTACTGTAAAGAGAAAGGGAGAGCGAGCGAAAGAGAGATAGAGATGAGGAGACTGGGCTTGATGCGCTTCAAGGGCTTAAAACAGAGCTTCCCAAAAATGTAAGTCGGGCTGTGTTAGTGAGAGAGCGGTGAAAGCGCTAGCAGGCAAAAGCTTACGACTGAATTTAACAAACGACATCCTTTGATTGGCAACGCGCGATCATCCCACTCTCACTAGCGCAGCAACAATTTCAGAGGCGAGCGTTTAAACTTGACGCTCTTCGTTATAAAAATTTGTTTCACTAGATGAGGAGCTCTTGATTAAAACTATGCACTTCAGTTAGAGACTCACTTTCGGTTGTACATTTTAAAGATGACATCAAAATGGTCGGTTAACGGTAAAATATAGAGCACACTCTTTTTCAGCATTCTCAAAGTGCCGGTATCGCGTATCTTATAACCCTCAAGCACATGGCGCGCTACATTCATAGTGATTTCACGCCCTAACGGTGATGTGGTGTCAAAGAACGAGCTCAGTATGAGTATTTTATATTTACTCTCCTCGGGTTCACCAATCTGATACAATTAGAAGAATGTGAGTATTATCAAAAGTTTCAAGTTTGCCTTCCACACGAACTTACGTCTGCAGTTAACTTAATGGAACTGTAGTAAATACCAAATTCACTTTCCGCATAACCAAAGGTCGCAATTTGTCCATTGCGTGTCTCGAACTCAGCCAAACGCTCACGCATCTCTGGATTGCTGTGATAACGTGTCTTCACTACATTCTCAATTACACGGAAGTCATTGGCTGACGACCAATGCTGTGGATCGTCACGCATCATGATCACATCCAGACGCATTTCGCGCGTGCCTGATGGAATCTCGATCTCCTCATGATACGGCGCATATCTATATTAGATAAAGAGAAAGGATAAGTTTAGTATACGAATTCAATTGTATATCGGCAGTCTAGTGGAAGATAGGTCTATTTCAAAAAATGTTTTAACAACGCCTTATTTCAAATTTTTATTCAAGAACTCCCTTTTTCAGAATGAGTTCCAAAAACCCGTAAATTCGACACATTTTCAGATGAGATGAGGCATTTTTTAATCCAATTCTCAAATAAAGCGTTTTTAAATCAAGTTCTGAGATAAGGCGTTTTTAAATTAAGTTAAATAGGCCGATCGTCCACTCAGCCGACGATATGCTCAACCGTTCCATACTCACCCATCAGCTATTACGGTGATGTTATGCCTGCCCGGCAGCGCCAGCTTCCAGTAATCGCCTTTTGCAGCACTGAAACTCGCATGTTTTGCGCCATCCACAGTAATCGCCGCACCTGCTATGGGTGTGCCGATTGAGCTGCGCACCGTACCATGCACGCCATAGTGCACTTGTTCGATGAATTGCAAAAGCGCCTCTCGGTTATCGTGCCAGTACTTTGGTAACTCTTCGGTTGTAGGATATTTGTCGCAGCCCAGCTCGAGTGTGATCTCTAGCACGCCTGCACGCACATAATTCCAATCTTGCATGCCACCAGTCACGCTATACCATTGTGCGCCATTGACGATGCCTTGCGGAAAGTGCTCGTACTTGAAAAGGGGACATGATACGCCCAAATGCATAGTGGGATGTGCCTAGAGGAAATAGAGGCACATTATTACAAAAAAAAGGCGTTGCCAAATATTTGTCATGAAACTTACCTCCGAATACACCAACGCTAAATGCTTAAACAAATCATTTTCCTCTGTTGGATTTAGCTTTCGTCCTATTTTCAGGTTTGTGCGCTCACGCGCTGATGGATCTGAGAAATCATTTTCATTATCATCAAACGGATAGTTGGCCACTAATGAGCCCCCATGCAAGTTCGCTGACAAAACAAACGGTATCGACAATATCCATTTCATTACTGCCGCTACTTCCGGCTGTGTCACCGTATTTTCATGATCGGTGCCATATTGATCTGGAAAATTGCGATTTAAATCGATTTTATTTGCATTAGCACGACCAATGCCACCCGACTTGTCGCCTTCGTGCGATAGCTCATAGCCATCTGGATTCATGCTGTAAAGAAAATGCATGCGCGTCGTATTTATCAACTTCGTTATGCGCCCGTCGATGCCGTAGCGTTCGCACATGTACTTCGTGAGTAGAAGCAACATTTCTTTGCCGACCACTTCGTTGCCATGCATATTGGCGACATATTTAAACTCAGGTATGCCGGGTACATGTTGACCAGGGGTGGCAAATATTTCCATAACCCATAAATCACGATCTTGCACACTTTTACCGATCGAATAGAGACGGGTGATGGTTGGATAGGAGTCGGCAATGTTGTGTATGAACCTGGGGGGTGTAGAGTTGAGGGCATGAATAATGCACCAAAAAGTTGTATGTAAACAAAAAGCTTTCGAGGTATGTACAAAAAAGTTACTTTAATAGAACTCAAACAGTTGTAGGCTTAACGCAGCTTAAAGCTGTTTTATGAGGTGAGCTTTCTAATCTAATCTTTTCTTGCCAATAACTGATGGAGAGAATCTACATAGAAATTATATTCAACCTGCACGTCGTTTCTGTAACTTTTTAACGAAGTTCGTTGCATAAAAATCGTTAATTTTCACACAATTTATTGGCGCTTCGTATAAAGCACGCCAATCGTTCCATTTTAGCGATAACTGATATCAATTGGCAACACCAAGGGAGTTCCAGTCATCCTCCACTTGTTGTTTGCATCTCATTCGAGGTCTCCCCCTTCCTCTGCTGCCGAATTTGGATTTAGATTGGAAACCTTCTGTGTTGGAGCTTCCTTGTCCATTCGCATGACAATGCCCAGTCAGCGGACCCTTTGAGCTTTAATTCGCTGCTATGGTCAGGTCTGCGTAAAGCTCTTACAGCTCATCGTTAAATTTTAAATTATACTCCAAGGGCCACCTCATCTTATCTTGACACTGTCCTTGATTCCGAGCCGTACATTAGGACTGGTATGATGAGACTTATAGAGCGTGATCTTTGTTTGTTATGGTCCTTGAAAATTTTTGTGAGCTTTTATCTTACACTTAGGAAAAGAATTTAGAGGTTGTCCCCAGCGTTTGAGAAAGTGAACTATAACTTCTAATAACAATGTAATGCTATTAAGTACTTTAGTCAATGAACTTTCATAATATAAAAAAAAATAATAAAAAGCCTTCTTCTTGATTCTTGAAAGCTTTCGTGAGCTTTCATCTTAGACGCCAAAGTAAGTGTGCTTTTTTGTGAAAGCGTATCATGCCAAAGCTTAAGCTCATAGATCACTAATGACACAGACCGGCATAGGATAGTTTTAACTCAAATTACTTATCAGACACCAGATATCATGAATACGTAGCGGCTTATTTTCAGCATTATTTTGGACGGTTTAACTATAAAAGCTAAGCGTAAGCTTCGAGCTTTCCAAGTTGCATTTCAAAAAAAGCTGCTACGGCACTGTAATAGGATAGTTCTCAGTGGTAAAAGTGTAAAGGTTTTAAAAAGCTTCAAACTCGGGGTAAGTATACCTTCGAGGTATACATAGAAAGCTTGACAGCAGTTTCTGTATGCAAATACTTACCATAGGCTGAAAGCTTTTAAACGCTTTTCAGAGCGAATTTCTATTCATAGAAGTTTAGAAGTGAAAAAAACTCTGTGTTCAAAAGCTCACGTTTTTAAAGCGCAACTATTGGCCTGAAATACCTACCAATTTCGTTTTTGAACGTTTTAAAAACAATTTTTTACGTTTTGTATCCAACATTTTTCTACATGCTTACCAGCAACTGTTTGAGTTCAAAAAGCTCGATTGCTAGTTAGAAAAGAATATACAAACCTTTCCATTTGCGTAAAGTTGTGATGCTCAAACTTGATTGGTGTTAGAAAATCGTCATCGTTGATTGGCGCTTTGGAGCGTTCCACTTTTACCTTGCGAAAGTCACCTAAAAACGAGTCAAATGAACGAGGAATTGATGAAGTTGAAATTAAAAGTAGTTTATAGAATGAAAAAAAAAAAAAAAAAAAAAAAATGGGACTTGCAAGAGTGAACGAATAATGAATTTTTAAAATGGTTAAATGAGCATGAATAAAGGAATATTGAACCAACGAACCACCATAACCGAAAGGGAAATGAAAAGGAGTGAAAGATTAAATGTGGACTAGTGGACAAATATTGATAAAAAGAACAAATAAAAAGTCGTATGTCATTTTTAATCAAAAAAAAAAAAATAAATAAAATACTTTATTGAATAAATATGTATTTTTTTATCTTAACTAAAATAAAGCGCAAATTTATATTTTAAATAATTTATCGATTAACATTGCACAGTGTGTCACATTTAGCTAAATTGGGTGCTTTAGTAAATAATTTTACGCAAAATAAAAGGATGCCAATACCAAATGAGCAGGGAAATGATGCAAGGGTGATGCTCTCAGGGTGCGACTTTTAGTTTCAAGTATATTCATATAATGCGCCTCATGCATAAACGGCGAGCATTTGCTTTTTGTAATAAAAAAGAAGCCTCTTTTACTCACCTGAGCAAATGCTCCACTTTTATGCATGAAGCCCAATAATCCTGTGAGTAAAATAAATCACAAAACTTTGCTGTTTTGCACAGCGGCTAAATTCTTTGTATTTTTTATTAAGTTGATATTAGTTTTTAAATGCATTATTTTTGTAGATACGTGATTAATATTTCAGATAATATTTATCTATTTAGCTATATATAATTATTACGAGACATACATATTTTATATTTGTGTTAAGTTTATAATTTAAATAACTTTATTTATAATAATAAACTTCAGTAAAATTTAATTTTAATATACATATATTTATTGATAAAATACTTTTCTTTTACAAGTTAAGGCTAAAGATAAAGTTAGAAAAATTTAGTCTTGTATACACGGTTTTAATTTTTTATAAAAAAACTTAAAAATAATGGGGCATAGTCATAGTCGAAATAAAGTAGGTACTATAGTTAGCTTCAGCTTTTTGAAACCATTTCCAATGGCCTACATATGTCTCGACTATGACTATACTCCATTAGGACCAGAACTCTACATAGAATAAAAAACTTAACCCACATTATATATACATAGATATGTCTGAATAAAGAAAGGAAATAAAAAAATATTAAAAATTATTTCTTTGTACAATCGAACTATCGGTTAATAGACAAATCAAACATTTATCGGACTTTACCAAGCTAATGATCAGTGCTCGCATCAGTCAAATCTAGCAGTTGCTTGCGGTAAACCCACCACTAAAATCTTGCAGTTTTCGCAATATTTTTTAAAGGTCAAGATAGTTATATTTTGGTGGTGAATTTAAAAAGGAAAAGTATCACCACTGTTTTCAAATAAAATAGTAAAAGTTTTAAAGTATATTTCCCTATAGTTATGCATAATTAAAATTACTTTACATTTCCTCTTTGCTGTATGTGCATGCGATTTGATTTTCAGTCTCTGAGTTCAGCGAAAGTCATCTCTCTCTGTAGGAAGAGGAGACTGAATGCTTGTGAAAGCTCAAATCTTTCAATTTCAGGTATTTGAAAACAAAGCTTTTGGCTAAACGCTTGCATCTATATGCAATAATTAAAGGCATATCAGTGAAAAAACAAACCCACATTTTCGTAATAAAACCTTAACAATGCTACGAAAAAAGCTCAATACTTTAACCCTAGGAAAGTTTACGTTACTATTTACGAAAACTCTAATTAGAGACAAAGTTTTTTTTTTTTTAATAAAAAAAAAACTCAACAGCTTTTATATGTGGAAAGCGTGGTTGGTGAAGAGAGCTTTCGGTTTACTGCGATCCTAAAAGCTTCCCAGAAAGCTTATCATTGCAACATAGATATATTCCATTAAAACGCGCGCCTTCTCCTCCCAATGGGGTGCTTTGGCCAAACTAGTTTTCTAAGGCCTTAGAGCTTTCTAGCTTTCAAGCTTTGAAAAACTGAATAAGCTGCGGACAAGCTTAGATTTTATATTCGTTATCTATTTGACCTTCTGAAAATTTGACTCTTAAAAGTGCATGAAGTTAGACTATTGATCATGCGGTTCGAAAAGCTTTGCAAAGCTTAAAAGAACTTTTTAATACGTATTTTGGACTTGCGATTACTATAACTTATACTTATATTAGTAGTAAATATTTGAAATGAGTGCGAACACTTAAATAATTGAACACAAAACAGGATTTAATTTGTTTTTATTTATTCCTCACATACACACATCCATTATAACAATAACAGTGATTAGATATATGCGTATTACATATGAATATATAATCTATATACTATTTTAATAATAATATGTATGTAGAGAGCTATGAGCTGGGTAGGTCGTACATGGTCACATTGCAATTGGAATGCTGGTGAATTATGTTGTGTGTAATTCAATGGTGCGAATTGTTGAATGCAGGTGAGAGGATAGCAAAAGCTAAGATGATATACATAGATTCTTGTTTTGTAGAGAGCAAGTTACAGTCAGTTGTGAGATCAGTGTAGATTAGAAGTATATGTCAGGGAGTGTGTAAAATGCAGGTGATTTCGTGCTATTTTACTTTACAGTTAAAGAAAGCTCATGTGAGCAGTGAAAGCTTCAGCGTATGAAAGCTTATATTTTAGAAGTGAACTTTGTGAAAGCATGCGTGTAGTTTATGAAAATGAAACTTAATTATTAAAGAAATAAATAAATGAAAACACAAAACACCATGGTAACAGAAGAGCAGAGTGAGCGAGCTTTTGGGTATGTGACGAAAGCTTACACAAATATGAAAGCGCGCAAAATGCGTGAAGATCAAAATGTAATATCTAAGTACCATTTTTTGTTGGTGAACAAGATATTTCAATTTAAATCGTACATTCGCTATTTTTTGCGCAAGCTTTCGCTGCTGAGAGCATTTCGAACTCTCATCGCAAAAAAGGGCTAAATGAAAAGAACCAAAACCTTAAAAATGAAGTGAAAAACAATGCATGAAATTGTCAAAACATAAACAGTGTAATAATATTTCTTCTTTTCTCAACGTAAACAAACAACAAAAACTTAAGACAACAACAATAACTGGGCATTTTGGCGCGCAGTTGCTAAAAACGCTTTAATGACTAAAGAAATATGGACTATAAAAACTGCTTGTACCATCGTAATTCGTCTCGAGCGGTGATAATGTGAAGTCGACACGCAGCGCCTCGTTATTCTCATTGGTCACGTGTACTTGTTTCGGCTCACTGGGCTGGTAGCTGCAGCAGCATCAAGTTGTTGAATAATGCCACACAAAAAGAGTAGAAAAGCAGAGAGAAATAAGAAAAAGTGATTAAAAGTTTTGTATGAAAACTTATCGAGTTAACAAGTGTCACAATTTGCATACGCTTTGTTGAATGCAAAGTATGCATGTACAGTGTTGTGCGAAATTAAAGCATGGTTGTGGAACATGAAAATATTACGAGCTTGAAGTAGAACTAAAAATTACTGCTTACACTAGAGCAATGTCATTAGGTTTCAAATTGTTTTTGCAAAAGTTTTAAAGTCGACAGTTGTTTTAGCAGTAGCCACTGTAACTCAAACACTTACATTTCGCATTTTTTTTCCATTTTATTTTAGTCGGTTCTAAAATTCAATTAGTAAGCAAAAGTTTTGCAACTAGCCAGCTTTTACCAGTTGCTATTCTATTGCACAATACTGTACATGTATGTTAAAGCCTGCCAACACGTTTATCGGAGTCTGCATTCATCAAGCTCTACCCTCCCTAAGCCACTTCCTACTCACCCAAATGCCAATGCTTGAACATTATAAATGCCTGGTGTAAGTAAACGCCAATATTCACCACGTTGTGTTGTACGTATCGGTTTATCCTCGATACCGGAGACAACAATGCTTGCATCATTAATTGGATAACCGCTAGCGTCTGTGACCAGACCTTTAATACCAATGTGTGCCGTTTTCAATAGCTGCAACAGACTGCGTTTATTGCGCGCCCATTCAGCGGGTAATGCGGCAGCTGATGGAAATTTGCAACACGATAACTCAATGGTGAGTTCGAAACAATTGGTGAAGGCATAATTGAAATCTTGCATGCCACCATTCAACTCATACCAATGTGCGCCATTTGTGATGCCATCGGTGAAGGTGTCGTTGCAATTGTGACCCTTACGCATTATCGGATGATTGTTGGCGTATGTGTGCGCCATTAGTTTGAAGACGCGATCGTCGGGTGTGAGGCTCTCTTCGCAGCATTCGTGATGAGCGCTGGTGATTGGTTTTGATTTTTTTTTTTTATTGTACAAGAAAATAAATGATTATTGTTATTTAAGGCAATTTATATAAAATAATGATTAGCGACATTCTCTTCTAACTTTTAATTGATTAAAAAATTATTGAATAGGGTCACTTCGTTGATGGGATTAATCTTATCGACTTCTAGCCCGGTCAATAAAGACATTTGACAAAAATACCCACAGAGCCAAATTTTTTTATACAGCTTAAATTCACCATCCATGCTAAAAAAGTTATTCAGGGTCAAAAGTCGAAATGTTAGCTTTTTCGGACTTTTCTCGAAAGCGCTAAGTTTTTTCGAAAAACTACCTTTGGCCATGTTATAGACCAGAAATTTCTCATTCTGGCGGCAATCCTAAGCTCTCTACCAAAACTTGGCGCTGTGGGAATTATTTTATTTAACCACTATCTTTACAGCCAATATATTTTTGTATAAGCTTATAGACTAATCGATTATTTGCGCTGTTCATCAACAACCAGGTGACTGTGTAATTAATTACTAGATTAGTTTGAATTTAACATAGTCAAAAATAAGACAAATCAAATATCTTGGTAGTTTATTTTGGGATACGTCAATTCAACATAGGATATATTTTCCCCGCTAGATAGCGCTGGAACCGCTATATGAACAAAATCCGATTTTTTCATATTTGTCACGAACATTTGTTTTTATATGTAACTATGTTGCTAAAAAATAACCCGCTAGGTGGCGCTGGAGTCGAGATTTTTAGAAAACCCGTTTTTATGTTTAACTTTTTTAAGGTTTCGCTGAAAAAGTCGCGGGCACCTGCTTTCAAAACATATCGATTAATTCCATTCATTTATTTTAAATTTCATTAGAATTAATTTCAGATTAGCTTTACTTAGAAGAGAATGAGCTGATTAATTAAGTGGTTTAGTGTCAGCTAAACGCCACAAGTGCGATTTTGTGTTGTGGATTATTTTATGTTGATAACGAATTTTTTAAATAGTATTTTCTTTTTTTGTTGATAACTATTTGATTTGAATAAAATCTAAATGAATGCGTATTAAGGTGGATTAAAAAATTTTCAAATATAATAAATGTTCCACCCTAAGACGAACTTAAATTCTATTTACTTTACCATTTCTAACACAAAAAAACCCGCTCGTAACTCGCTCACATCACTACCACCCCTCCACATCCATCTCTTTACTTACATTGAATTATCATAGGGATAACTGGCCACAATAGCGCCACCATGAAAGTTCGCCGACAAGACAAACGGTTTACTTAAAACCCAATTAATGATGGCCGCCGTCTCTGGTTGACGATTGTGCGCACGCAATTGTGTGACTTGTTGATTTTCAAAACGATCGGGAAAGTCACGATTCAAATCGATACCAGCCGCATTTGTGCGCCCAACATAATTCGGAAGTGATTCGCAATTACCTTCCTGAAAATAGAGATTGGTGTGCGTCGAAAAAAAAATGTGAATTATGATAGATAATTGTTTTTTTTAGCATTATGTACTAGTAGTAAAAAAAGTGTGAACATGTAGAAATGTGCGAAATCGATAAGGCAGGAAATGCAACGGATGCACATAAATATTACACGTCGAGATAACCGTAGGCACCATACGACGAGTAGCTAGTAATTTAATATAATTAGTATATAGGTATGTATGTATGTATAAATGAACTAATTAATATTTATAAGTAGGTTGTTAATGCGTTCGTTAACCCTTTGAGGACTATAGGACTCACAAGGTTGTCGACAAAAATTATCCATTTGACACCTTCTCTATCCCTTACACCAATTTGACAGTCAGAAATAGTCAGAAACAGTCACGAACTACAGGAAAGTAATCCCGTACGCCAATTTTCTGACTGGTGAGAGCAAATTGAGTTCTCTCCAGTCAGAGAGTTGCAAGATTTAGTTTGCTAGTAAATTCTGACAACGTGTTGTAGAACTGTCAAGCGATCAAGTTTGACAGTTCTATCATTTTAGCGATCCCGTACTCTTTGGTGTTGCTCTCGCACGGAGAGCGGATTTTCTAATTTTGGCAGTTCTAGTAGTTTTAGTTAGAAAAGTAAGTGATCAGAGCTATTCTTTCATTGCAGTTTTGTTGTTGCGAGAGTACTTCCCCCTGCTTAGTCGGCATGTCAACTCATGTACGTGTATTGAACAGGATTATATTAACATGACCGCCCATATTATGGCAAAACCCAAGTCATTCTGGTACCTAGAAGCGGGTTCAAACTCTTCCTTCGGGATCAAAAATTTATATTTTTCACAGAAATTCACAGCAAAAAATATATTAGAAATTATTGTAAAAATTACTCAAAAAATATTATAAAATTTCAACAAACATAAATATAGTAAAAAAAAAATCACAACTATATATATATGTATGATAAAAATTACCCGAAAAATATACATACAAAGTAAAAAATATAGTAAAAATTACGGAAAAAATATAATAAAACTACACAAAAAATGTTTAAAGATACACAAAAAATATAGTAAAAATTGCGAAAAAAGCACTGGTTAATCTATTCCTTCTTTTTTCTTTAAATTCAAATGCGGTGTTTGTTGAAGGGTTAATGTGTCGGTGTAGAGACGACACACAGCAACAGCTGTTGTACTTTACCACCATATAAGTCAGATTTAATTTTAGCCATATGCCAACTTTTTTGTTTATTTAGGTATAAAAAGCATATAAATATGAATACAGTGGGTAAGAAAAGTCTACATATGGTCGTTCTCATATACATATGTATATATCGCGGAAATCATATTTGACTCATAAATGCGAGGTCTATTAACTTATTAGGAGAGAGGACTACAGATGATATGGTAAAAAGAGAACGACCATCGAGACTTGAGTTGATATTTTATGAAGTTTTTTTTTGTGTTCCGAACACTTTTTGGGCTCTCAGCATTAAACTTAAAAGATAAATAAACTAAAAAAAATGCGAACGAAATTAAAAACATAAGTGAGTCACATTTGACTCATGAACTTACTGCAATATGCACGCTTGAGTCAAATATGACTCACTCTACAAGGAACTTTTCACACAAAAATAAAACATATTTACAATTCAATCGCAAATATCAAAGTTCACCGACTTTCGGCACCCACTGTTTATAGGCATAAATGTAATCGAATATGTCACTCTGCTACAAAAAATACTTTTGCCAACAAACGAGCCAAAATAAGTGGAGCAATATTTATGAATTTCGCAAAAGAAAACAAAAAACCAAACGATGTATTGGTGGTGGTAATTCAATCTCATAAGGTTTGAAGCAGTTGCAAGAAGCCCAACAGTGGTTTAGTGTAATATATTTAGACCACCTGTACTTGACCTCTCGTGGTATGTACAAGTTTAACAAGCAAAGCAAGAAACTTAGGGAATTTCAACCAAAATTGACATTCAACGCAGGCAACCACAAAATACAACAAATGCGTAAACGAATTATTGGATAATGCAAGCGTTCGTTGAGTATTGAATAACACAAACCGATCTAAGTAACACGTGAAAATAAATTAAGTGATAAAATTACAAAAAAAAAGGAATACAACAAAAATGCTTGATTCAATGTAATATCCTGCAAATTACATAAATATGATGGTAGCGAGAAGGAAGAAGAAGAGTTGATTCAGGTCCTTGTTCTTTATTTAGCTCTAATGAAAAGAAGTCTAAGTTTTGCTGCTTCACCAGCAGTCTGACGGTACTTGATATACCGAATATATACGGAGTTTTTTGAGAAATGAAATGAAACTTGGAGACCTCGGCTAGTCCAGTAGGAAGTTCGCCAAATAAAGGTGTTTCCAAAGGCAAAAAAAAAAAATATGTCTTGGAACAATCTACAACAATTACTTATTACAAAACCAGTTAAATGTTTTTGCGGTGTTAAAATTATGCACTTGGCTCTCTTGTCGCATGCCGCTTTGTCTGTTTATGGCGCAAACGTACACACTTCTGTTCAAGTCTTTAAATAATTTTTACCGTTTTTGTGAATGCGCTGCGTTGAAAAATTACGAAATGTCAGTCTGGTGGTGGTTTAAACTGCATTCAGATGATGTGTTGACATTTATCGAGAAATATTTAACGAGCAAAGTCTTGAATTTGAATTCTGCACATAAAATGTAGTATAACAAAATAATTGCAAAGCACTGTACGAAAAAAATAAAATAAAAAATAACTTCTTCAGAAATGAACTATGTAGTTATGGAAACTTTTGCTTTCAAAGTGGATTATGTACATTTAGTAGCCCGGTCAATATACATACAGCTTAGGTTCACTTCCAGAAAGAAAACCTCAAAATCCCCCATCGATCCCATGTGTGCTAAAAAAGTTATTCGGGATCAAAGGTCAAAATTTTAGATTTTTTGGACTTTTATCTACTTTTTTATCTACGATGGGTAACTTTATTACAAATAAACGATAGAAGAAAATTTTTCTACGTATAACTACTCAAGTCTTCGAGAAAAATCCTAAAAAGTCCATACATGGCATATATTTTCATATAATTTTCAGAGCCAATATTACAATCGCGATATCTCAGAACTGGCTACTCTTTGAGAAAAAATGCCAGACCATAGAGAATTGCAAGGTCTACAACTTGGTCTCAGGTAATTTTTCGAAAAACCTTAAAAGTTGACCTTTGACCCCGAATAAAGTTTTTAGCACACATGGGATCGATACGGCCTTTTGAAGTTTTCATTCTGAAGGGGAACTTAAGCTGTATGCAAAAATTTTGCTCTGTGGGATTTTTTGTTGTTTCAAATGTCTATATTGAACGAACCGAATGAATGCCTCGTTAAAAAATCAGACAAACACCCTATTAGTTAGACGCTCAAAGTTCAAAAAAGTGTATCCAATCTAAAATCAATTTAGACGTAACGCCCGTGAATAAAGCAAATATATGCGTGACGCATATTAAACATTTTAACAATGTCAATTTCGATATTTATGTACTATAACTATGCAACTACTTATATAGCAACAACAATATAAATATGCGTGTACATTTGTATGTTCACAGATTAAAGCCCTATTTAGGTAAGACGTGCAAAGTTAAGTTCCAAACACAGTAAAAAAATAAACGAACAAATTGAATAAGTGCAAAAAAAGTACTTTAAAAAATTTTGTATAATGAACGTAAATCTATTTATGGTTTATTATACAAACATACAAGAAATGCATACAAGAAAATTGGGTAAAAATTGAATTGAATTTAAAGGCAAACACACTTGCCTGCAATCATACATTCAAATATCAAAAAAAAAAAAAAAAAAAAAAATTGATTGTAACGAAACTGTTGATGGGAAGGCGGTGGCGTATGAGCAACATTTTCATATGACTGCAAACAATTGAATGTACTCTCACTATTAGAGAACAAAGGTTTTTGATTTTTGTTTGTTTGTAAATATTTTTGTTCGCGCATCATTAAAAAACGGATGCTTGGAATTTAACAAAATTTTCATGAAGTATTTGTAGATGCCTAACTTAAAGTTTAGGACCTTTTTTATCGCAAAAAGAGAAAAAAAAAAAAAAACAATGAAGCTGGCGAGAATTCTTGTTTTTATGTTTTTATTCTCTTTTTTGTTAAGTGAGCTAAATGTTTTTTTTTTATTTTTTTTAACAAAAAATGATTGCGCGTAATACTGCCCTACTAAATTGATCTGTGCTGGCAGAATGAATGACTTTATTTGTTGTGCTTGTGCGCTATTTGATTAAAAAGTTAGAGCTCGACTCTATTTTGATATTTTTCTTTTCTTTACATCTCTATGGTATAGAATAGAAATGTGTATACAAAAGTAATTATATATATGGAATGCTGTATCACTAACAACAAAAACAAGCTTATATTACTAAACAACAAGATTTATTGAGCACAAATCATTTAGCATGCAATTTGACAAGTATAAATAAACAACAACATAAGAGCACGTATGTAATAACAGGTACAGTGGGACAAAAGTATAATCGTACAGTGTACTTTCTAAAGAGTTTTTAAATTTATATTTTAACAAAATCCGAACAGGCTGACTCCCGTACATTTTATATTTTAAAAGAAAAGTGCATTATTGTTGGGTTGTTATTAGAGTAAAAGACCCCAAAATTACTCTTTGTAGAATTTTGGTCTGTGGGTCCAAATGTTTGTTCGCACAACATTGAAAAACTGTTGCATATAATTGAATGAAATTTTGACCAATGTATTGTTTGATGTCCAACTAGAGGTTTAGAAGCCATTTTACCGCATGGAATTAGGGACATTCTGAGTCACGTTTAATTATGATATATACATATATTTTAGGGTGGTCTACTCCTTAGTGTATGAAAATTCCTTGCAGAAATATTCCAACTATTTCTCAATTTCATGAAAATTTAAATTAAAAAAAAAAAAAAAAAAATTTAAATTAAAAAAAAAAATTTTATTTAAAAACAAAAAAAAATTTTAATTAAAAAAAATTGATTAAAAAAAAACTTTAACTAAAAAAAACCCCAACATTTTGGCTGGAATGCCCCGTTATTTTACACCCGGCGTATAACAACCACTCAACGAAAATACATACCGTTAAAGTTATCTTTGAAGGCGAGTAGTCGAATGAAGGCAAATCATTGAAACTGATCGTTAAAAACGATCTGACTCAAAGTACAAATGTCATTTAATTACAATCAGAACCTCGTGCTGTTGATGAAATAAATAACATCATCTACAAAAACAACTACTAAATGCTAAATGAAGCTGCTTACCATCGTTAGCCAAACCGAATTAAGAACCCAGCGAAACAACAACAAAGGTAGCCATTGTTAGAATACAATAAAAAAATGGACAAAACGTAAAAAATGACAACAGTTAAAGAGTTTTGTTGTAAATATGCCAACGTTCATATAAAAAGTTGATACTACAAATACATACATATAAAAACATTGGAATTAGCAAATAATTTAATTGCATATAATAATTGGAAGTTCGAAATAGCATTATTGCAGAAAAATATTCGTCCCACCCTAATGCAGTTATCTTGCATGGTTATGTTTATGAAAACAAACATTTGTCAATGCATAACGATTGCACTAAAAAAAGTGTCACACAAATTGTTTGTTCGTGATTTTGACATTTTATTTTTTTTCGATCGTGAGAAAGAAGAAGCAGCTTTAATGCGCTGATATAGCGTAATCTAATATTGGTGCATAATAAAATGCATCTAATTACAGAAAATTGGCACAGAAAAGAGTAGTTAGTAAAGAATCCACAGACAATGAAAATGTATAGAAAAAATAAAATAAATATGTATGTAGAAATATTTACAGTGACTCAAAATACTAAAAAAAAAATAAAATAACAAGTTTCAAAATATACCTATTCAATTTCACTATAATAATGTGCAACCTAGAAGTAGCGCAAAAATTTCCCTGTTTTTTAAGAATCTTTTTTGTCTAGGGTGTTGCGTAATTTCTTCCATACAAAATAATTTTTTTTTTTTTGAAAATATTAATGGCCCTTTTGGAAATTTTGAAAAATTCCCCTGAACTTTGTGCATATTTTATATAATTGGCTATATTTTAATTACAAAATTTTTGAAATACCATCTTAAATAGTACCCTGTCTAAGGAAATGCAAAGAAATTTAGGTGTACCAAAACTTTTTTGATTGAGCGTATATGATTTTACATGATTTACCGTTTTTCTGAAATTTTTTAATGAGAAAAAAATTATCTAATTTGTAAAAACATTTTAATTAAAATATATTTATATAGAAAAACATTTTTTAATTTCGAAATTCTTTTTAATAATAAACATTTTAACAGAAAAATGTGAGCGAAAAATAAAAAGAATTTAATGATTTTTATTGCTATCAAAACTTTTTGGGAAACAAAAAAATTTGTTAAAATTTGTACACAAAAAGTTAAGTTAAAGTTAAGAAAAAATTTAATTTCGAAAATTTTTAAATTTTTCTAAAACTAAAAAAAAAAAGTTGTTTGCTTATATTTTATAAATAAAATATTCAAAATTTTTTAATTTGCTTAAAAAAAAATTTTAATTTTTTTGAAAATTAAGAAAAAATATTTCAAACTTCAATTTTTTGTATTTTATTTACTTCAATAAAAAATATAAACATTTTTAAAAATTAAAAAAAAAAAAATATTTAAAAATTAAAAAAAAAATATTTTAAAATTTAATTTAATATTTTTTGGAGTTTTTATTTTACACAAATTTTTATTTATTTTTATACTTAGCCCAAGACGAATTCATACAGGTGTGTTCGAGCGAATTCAGATCTACACGCACGCATACACTCCTTGTGGCTAAAAATGTCAGACAAAGCAACAACATAAGAAATTTGACAGCTACCATTGGATTTTCAAGTAGGAAGAAGAAGTCAGATGGTGGGAAAAAGTCACCTGTAAATTTATTCGCCTTGAGTTAGCCTTTCCCTCAACAATTGGTGTATCTTACTTTAAAGTCTGACAATAAATGCCGAAGATATGAAGAAAAATGCAATTGGGCGACTTCTAGGGTTGCCAAAAAAAAAAAAATTTAATGTTTTTCAAAAACACTTCATATGAGGGGAGGTGCGGTCGACTTTTTTTTGGTGATACGCTCTTATGTACATAAATAAAAATAATTGCATACGTTAGTGACAATAAATATTTTTACTTTACAACTAACATAAACCTCATTTTCTTAAAAAAAAAAAAAATTGCAATGTGTTTGCGTGTAAATCACGCCTACACCCTCTCAACTTAATTACCACTAAGCCACACGTCTAATGTAATATTTATGTGTGTATTTGTTGCTCTTCAAAAAAAAAACATTTTCTATTTTCCTTTCTAATGAAAATATCAACAGAGCTTTCGTCACACAACAGCGCCTACGTTAAATGAATGATAGTTAGATATTATTATCTCTTGTTATTGTTAGCTTTTGTTGTTGTTGTTGTGTTATAGCTGTTAGGAATCGTGGCATCTATTTAATTGAAGCGAAATGTGAATGCTTAAATTAGGATTTTGTACGTCATCAAAATTTTGTTGCTGTTGTTGTCACTTGTTGTCGTTCCAACTCAGTGGTTTTGTCTCCAAAAACTCCACTGTTGGCCTATATCGATTTTCCACCAAAAGCTTGCAGACACACTTTCATACAAACACATGTAGATATGCATATTATAAGTACCTAAGTAGTATGTATACAGATTTTATATGTATTTAGCACTCTCATTTAGTGTTGCACAGAAGCGCTAGCGCCGGAGAATCGGATAATTTAACAAATGGGTCTAAATGAGACTTAACTCAGATCCAAAATATCAAAAGCGCAAAAAAAATATTCCAAAAATTTTCGAGTAGAAATTCTAGACAAGCAGAAGACCTATAGTGCAGTGTTGGCAGAAAAGTCATAAACCGTTTTAAAAAAAGTTTAGGAACTGTTTCGAAAAAGCAGTAACGAAAACTACCAAAGAAACCAGTAAAGTACAAACTGAGGCCCACTTGCAAAAGTTTTTTGAACTCAGAGTTAGTTTGAAAATTTGTCAAAAACGTATAAGTTTAACCCCTCATGTTAACTTGCCGGCGAGCCTAATGGTCCAAATTAACCAGGAAGAATTTTCTGAAAAAAAAAAAAAAATTAAATTAAATAAAAGGAGCTCTTGAATAAAGCTAGAGAGAGCTAAAATTATTTCTTAGAAAAACATTGGGGCTTCGGACCACACAAGTGAGCACACCGCACCAGAACTCTCATATTATTTTGCACAGCAAATAATGTGTTTAAAAAAAAAATCGGCGTCCTTGAAATAGCATTCAAAATCACACAACAATTTTTTTTTTCAATTTCGAAAATGATTGATTTTTAAGTTAAATTTAAAATTCCACACACGCTGGCCAACACTGACGCGCAAGAGATTAGCAATTATCTTCGCACATTTTCATTTTTCACACCTTTTTTTTGAGTATTTTGTTTTATGACGCTAAAAGATCTACTTTTTAGTTCATTTGTTATGCCTTTCATTTAGTTGAAATGAGACAAGGAGATGGACCATATATAAAAGTATCTCAGTAAGCACGAAGGAGACATACTTCGAACTTGTTCTTCTCTCACTTCAGTGACCTTACTTGCTAGAACTTTCAACAGCACAGTTTGCAGAAATGGAACTGTGAGTTGAAGGTAATTCATATAGTCATTACCGATATCTATCTGTTGATGGGTTGATTTTGCACTGAAGGGCTCGTTATGCTTAATGTGGGGCAGAAATACCTAGTGTACCTAACCATTCTGGCATTCAGTCTTTGGACATCAGTGTAACACATCAAGATTTTAGAGTACGTTCCAAAATATGTAATATGTCTGATGTTACTCCATAGCAGGTTTCGGGATGTAGAATTTATTATAAAAGTGTATGGGAAGAAATTTTGGCCGAACCGATCCAGCAAATTTCAAGTTCTAGCCGGTATACCGAGCAGTAAAGTATGAAATTCATGACAATGGGCAAACAAAACAAGTATCTAGTTAAAAGGGGTTTTTTCTTCATTTTAAAAAATATTTTTCTCCATGACATACGCTTCCTTCTCTAAGTCTTTAAGGAGCCTTACTAGGAGGGTGAGAGCACCGCGCAGGGAGTCCTAACGCAACATCTCAAATAAACTCAGTTATGATAAAGTCTGCCCAGCTAAAAGAAGCGAAAAGAAACTCCGTCAAAGCTCCCTTAAAGAAGCACTCTTAAAAAGGAGAGAGCCGCATGGGATTCCATTGAAAAGAGCCGTGCGTACGAAGTGAGGAAGCAAAAAAGAGCACTTTTTCATAAATTTTTGAAGGCACTTCTCTGCGTCGGATACGATTTTTGGAAGCCACCCTAGGAGGGTGAGCAAGTCTTATGGACTGCATTGGTTAGCTGGATGGGGATTTCGTGTTTAGTGATTTTGACTAGTTTAATTTTGGAGATTATGTTTTTGTGAATTTTTACAAAATTGGGGATTTTCCGTTTGTGCACTCTCAACGAAAATCACTCAGATCGGACCACTTTGACATACATATATCGCCCCTACAGCTTATTGGCCCATTATGATGCACACTTTGTACTCATGAAATTATAAGACTAACTAACTAAGATTATAATCAAGATTAGAACACAACATCGCGCACTTAGCTGATTCGTGAAAGGCATACGGTGTCGGCATAACCGACGATACTTTTAGTCTCTTTTAGTTCCTACATCAAATTCTACTACTCCCACAACCCCTCCCCTTCTAAAGGGCACACACTTTATTTTTATTCACCTGCGATCTTTCATAGCCATCTGGATTCATTGTCGGCATCAAGTATATATCTGTGGTATTGACCAAGTTAGCCACCTCCAAGCTCGTCTCATAATTATACAATAAATACTGCGCCAAATAGATGAGCAGCTGACGTCCAATCGTCTCATCACCATGCATATTACCAATATACTTGACCATGGGCGTTAGTGGTGTGCGTGGTTGTTGTACATTCCTACCAATTTGTAATACCAACAAATTGCGTCCCTCCAATGAACGTCCAATCGTCTCGACACGCGCATTCTCTGGGAATGTTTTAGCGAAACGTGCAAACATATCTTCGATTTCTGCTTGCGTTTGATAGTAGGGTGTTTGTAGAAAGGATTCATCCTCCTTGATAATAAATGCATTTGTAAGGACGACACTGCAAACTAGCACAGCTAGTGTGTATGTTGCCAGCAACAGCTGTGGGCGTAGTGTGAACATTTTTGACGTGAAATTGACGGGGTAGCGGGGTGTGTGACAAGTAGTGCGTTGCTTTACTAAAATGCCAACAATTAATTTGTCATTTATTACTTAAATATTTGAAATTCCTTTCAGTGATATTCAGTATATTATTGGTATAGCTTTTTCGACTGCTGTTGTTGTGTCTGCGAGGCGCAAGGTTGCACTGCTACGGTTTTAGGATACGATGTGCCTTTTGTAATTACGGCTCATCGGCCGATGGTTGTCGTGGGCAGGCAGGCAGTCAGAGTCAGAGTTGCAAAAAGTTGGAGCGTGTAGGCGTTGTGTAGGCGCTTGTATGTCGCCCCCCTGGCCTGTGTATGTGTGTGCGTGCGCTGGGGTTGCAAATGCGAGATGCGTGTCAAGTTTACTGCTTGATTTTTGGTATATGTCTATTTTTGGATGCACCCAACGCACAGGACTCTGCTGCTTTGTTTTATTTGGGAAGAAGTTTTCCTTGTTTCTTTCGTTTGCTGTACTCTACCGCTGTCTTTTTACTTCCATCGTCCACTCTTACACTCCTTCGAATACTGCTGTTATAAATTTAAGACCGCACCGTTTATACGTTGTTAGCCCCAATTAACTGCTCTCTCGCTGTCTTCGTCTACACTCTCGTCGCACTGTCGTCTGTTATCAGCAAAGTTTGAATAATTTTTGCACGAAATTAGTTTTTAGTTAATTTCCTGCTTTTCACAGCAAAAAACTTGTTGTTTTTGATTTTTCTTGTTTTGTTTCAAATCTAAATTATTTCACCTTCGTTTTTTTTTTTCTTTTCAATTTTCCGTCTGCACAACGCACCTCCACATCAGCTGTTGGCGGTGTGGACTGTAGGCCAAAAAAATACTTTTTCAGCGTCAATAAAGCGTCGCTCCCTTAATACACTGCATTGCTCGCCGCTCGTTTTGCACAAACTGAATGAATTCCATTGGCTCATTGCTGATTTATGCCATAAATGTTGTATGAATCGTTGGTTAGCGCGCGTCATCGTTTTAACACACCGCCAAAAGTCAACGTACAAGAAGCACTTCGTCGTCGCATCAACTCTGAGAGTGAATATGCGCCTTTGTTGCGATATTTGCGCCCTCAGAGATAAAAAAAAAGCTTCTCACTGCTCTCTTGTTAACGGTAGTGGATTTTGAGCACCTAAGCTTTGGCGCAAACGTGCTAGCTATCGATTATCTTTCCAGTCTTCAAGCTTTTGTTTGAGTTCATAGTTCGCAATTACTCTTTTTACTTTTCCTTCTGTACTCCATTTAATGACGTCATTTAAATACGTGCTGTGCCTCAACATATAAGTACCTACTCAGTTTCCCTCAGTTGACGGCGTGATACGAGTCAGGGTGCCAACATCCATGCAGCCGGTTTGCCCAAATTACAACCCACTAGCAGACCCGCCAATTGTGCTGCTCAAATCTTACTTTTCTGCATGTATGGGGGTTTCATTTCTTCTGCCCCTTCACCTACCATTTGTTCCTCTTAATCCGCTATTCCTTTGTATATCTTTTTTTTTTTCTTTTTCATCATACCCTATTCATCTTTCCTTTCCTATTCCATGCTCCATTTTGTGCTGACTCCCCCTTTTTCTCTTTCTTTAATTTTTTTTATTTTTTCCGCTATTTATCCAATTCTATGCGCCATCTTCGTCTATCTCCTATTTTATATGGCTTTTTTCCTGCCCTATCCAAATCCCTATGTCTAACACCATCCATATCTTATCCCTTATCCCTAACTAGGAGGGTGAGCAAAACTATGGATAGTTTTTTTGGACAAACATCGATTCTTTTTTTTCGATAGACGATAGTTTTGATAGTGTCAGTGCATGGAAATTTTGTGATGTTTATAATATTAAGAGATCTGAAGTAAGGTAATTTTTTAGAATTTAAGGCTGAAATTGCAATATTTATACGTTTTTACTCTTCATTTAAAATACGATAGCATTCGATAGTTTCGAACCATCGATAGTATTTTTCAAACTTTCGAAAATATCGAAAGGCGCTACTATCGATAGTTTTTAAGCTCTAATCCATATTCCTATCCCTTTGCCTATCCTTGGTCCACATTTATTTCTATACTAGTAGACCTGCATGTGTTATCCCGCCCAAAGGGAGGGCTGGTCCACATAAGGGATACCTTAAATTTTAAGTTAAACGTCTAGTAATGCAATAATGAAAGGCACAATCAGTTCTATTTAGCAGTTTTTGAGTGATACGTCAACAAACATACATACATGTAGGGATCAACAATTGAATTTGATACCCATATAACTAGTAAAAACCTTTTTTCTACCTTTTTAAAACACTCATCAACACTTTTCATTTTATACCTTTATTGTATGAACACGTTATAAGGTTACCCTAGTGCACATTTTGTGGTAGCTACATCTCCAAAACCTCTCCTATAACTATTTCAAAGCCAGGCAGAGGAGTGAAAGTTCAAATGAACAGGTAGCTGAGGACCTAAAACCAAGCCGGACACAAAGAGCTAAAAAATGCAATTTGCAGATATACCGTCTAACTACGCCCCAATTATTCGATAGTGAAATTTTTTAGTTCAGGTTTCACAAGACCTGATCAAGATAATGACTTTATTTGGGTAATCTTAACCGGCTTTGTATTTCGTACTTTAGAAATTTCCACACGTTATGTGTTTGGTGTAAGGCAATTAATAGGCAACTTATTGCCTTCTTGACTGAAATACTTTTTTCATACTAAAATTATTTTAAGTATTTAAAGATAAGAGATATCCAAAGGCTTAAAATAATCACCTTTATTGAACTGATAAGGCTAAGGCGCGACATTACAAGTTAAAATTAATTGATAAAGCTACATTTACACTGCACCAAATGCGTCACCTTTGGCTAAGGTTTTTCGAAACAGTTCATGCGCAGATTGAATTTGATCACCAAATTAGGTCAAATTAAATTGAATTCATCTAATTTGGCAAACAAATTCATTCTGCGGACAAACATTCTCGAAATAACTTCGCCAAAAGCGACGCATTTGGTGCAGTGTAAATGTATCATAAGATAGATTATTCAGGAAACCTTTGAATTTGTATTACTTATGAGATTATTGAAACGAACTCACAATATACACATTTATTCGCAAATTTAATAAAACTTTAAACAATTTTTAATCATAGTTTACAATCATTGATTTATGACTCGTAAATCAAAAACGACGCATCGATAAATAGTTTTGTGAAAGCACAACTTTACTTTGTCAAAGCTTAGCTTGGAAAAGAGAAACAGCGCACAGAGAAATGGAAGAGCAGAGCGCGAGAGCAAAACAATAGACTTCAAATCGCGAGTAGAGTACACAAAAAATAATGACGTCGTCAGAAGACTAAAATGATGCAGCACGTCAGATGAAGCTTTTCAATGCATTGCACTTAGGGATGCGATATATGGGCTTTTCCTACCAAAACTGGTAGGTTTTTTTGCTGTTGGTAGGATGGTAGAACGTTTTAAATTTTGGTAGGTTTTTACCTTCGTTCAAGTAATGTCACTGTCTTGCTGCAAGGTCAAATTTTTCAAAGGTCAAGCCTTAACTATTCGGTATTTGTTTCCTTTAGCACCCAACTAGCAAACTGCATCAGTAGCATGAAAAATACTTTCAAGAATTTTTCGGATACAATGCAAGACAACGTTGCATATTATGCCGAATATGATCGATGTTGCGCTACTCATCGCCAGTCTCTGTTATGCACATAAATACCATGGATCACGCCCCCTATTTGGGATCGGGTCAAGGTAAATTTTCCCTTTTTTTGCAATAACTTTTCACTGAAACAAAAAAATTAACAAAGTGCTTCCGGATTCGCGGACTCCACGTCTTAAAAAAAATATAATATTAGCTATTTTTTTCGAACTGGTTTCTCAAAATCTGGGTACTTTGTCAGAGGTAGGTTTAAGAGTTACCTCTTCCAACACTGGAATGGTTCGTCGCAATTTTGATAGATACGTTGAATGGGCAAAGCTGTTAATACAATGGGATCCGCTGAAATGAGTATGGACCTAATTTGAAGCCATACTGCAACTTTTTAAAGCCGAAAAAGCCCTGGTCCATAGGGAATGTCACAATGGGGTCTATCAGCTACGTTGTTTTTGTTCTTGGTGTTGTTGTTGTTGTTGCCCTGCCCAAGCGTGTACTTATCCTTAGCCTAAATTGTCAACAATGTCTCCTAAAGGGAGTCCTATAAAACTAACTAGCTGTTTCTACAGGGTTGGACCAGAGGGAAATGGGTGTTAGAAGAGTGGGCTCCGCAGAGCAGGTGAATAGATGGTTGGTGACATTCATTCGGCAAGTAGGGCTTCAGTCTGGATAAGTAGGAATTTAACCTTCTACAATATCCAGAACGTAATTGAGCCAGAGTGACCCTTGTCTCTCGAGGAAGATGACGTTTCTCGTCAGCAACTCGAGGTGTTGAGGTATGCAAAACGGCGTTCTCCGGACAGAGCTCAAGATAGAAGACAACAGACGACGTCTTCTGTATGTGGTTCAGCTATGTAGTTATTCCGACGGAGCCTTCCGTTGGGAATACTTTGGGAGAGTTTGAGAGAGGGTTTCGATAAAGTCGATGAAATATTTAAGGACTCTCCCAAATCATACCCAATATCTCTTGTAGTATTTTTGAAAATGATTTAATGAAAACTCATGGGAAAAATGTTGGTAGAAGGCCATTTTGGTAGGTTTTTAGTTGGTTTTGGTAGAAAAAAAAAAATGCCAAAGTGGCAACCCTGATTGCAATGTCTTGTGCTTTGAGTCAACTTAAGTGCGAGTGTAAACAAACAATTAACTTGGTGGTGGAGAGCTTATTACAGACAATATCATGTTTACATTTCTATATGTAGCTCTTGGGATTGTATGCAAGTAAGTTAAAGAACAAAGTATTACAATGTATTTATTTATTTGAGCACCTTTAAAGCGTTTAAGCTTTTGAAGGGTTTAGCTGCTTTGCTCTTTGTTGGAATTAAGCTTAGGGTTAAGCATCCATTCTGCATTTATGTGTGGTGGATTTTTAGTGGATTAGACGAAATTGGACATGTTCAAGTGCAGTTACTAAGACTTCCAGACTAATACTGTCAATCAATGCTGAAATAGCCGGATGACGCTTGTGAAATTGACGGTAAAAGCAAAACACAGTTTAACTCTTTAATAAAAACAGGTACATATCGCCGGTTCCAAGGTAAACAGATGTAACTCGAAATTTTCATTTTTTTTAAGATAGTTAGTGGTACATTTGCTCACGAAGCCAACGGTATATTAAAATACACACTCACTACAAATTTTTGTTTTTTTCCTAGTCCTGTAAATTTTGCTTATGTCAGTTAGGGCCTTTGTGAATTAAGGTAACGATGTGTACATATTTATCACCACATTTCGTCTCCTGCTTTTTATGCGTGATAAATCTAAATTTAGCATCCTCTATTCATGATATCCTTTAAAAGGAATTACGAACGTCAATCGAAAAACGCGTACACTAACAATAATATGCGACTGAGTAATTTTGTGAATGAGTTACATAAATATTTATGTTTTGTATAGAAAATGTCATAGTAAATAATAGGACAAGGTCCACAGGAGGTGTGGTCTATTGCTTAAACTACGTCAACATTTGAGATTTTGTGTAATAGACAAGAATTCGGACTTTATTCAAATGGCAGTAGATTTGCTGCCCTTTACGAGACGGTACAAAAATAAACTAATCTACTACATTTTTTGATATCTATTTTTCTAGGGATTACCTAGGGTTTTATAGTAGTTATAGCGATATTTACATAGATATGTTTCTTGTTGTTGTACAATGTAAAGCACTTCTAGAAGTGACACAGGCGTTACTTATGCGATATGGACATTGGCCTAGAGGTAGCGTTATCGCCAGGCATGCGTAGGGTTCAAGGTAAAATTGAATTTTTCGATCATTTAGTTTTTTTTCATTTTTTTTCTATACCCCAAACGACACTTATTAGTCACTTTCTGAAGTGTCGCATAAGGACCGTATAGACGTCACGTATACGGGGTATAGTTTTTACCGAAGGAAGATGAGTAAAAGCCTAAACAGTGATAACAGCGATAAAATTTAACTTCTTGAAGAAACTTTATGGGCACATCCGTGATAGAAAATGTTAACTGGGAAATGTTAACTGTACAAATACAAAATTTACGAGTGCTCGTAGAAATGTATATGTGTGGAAAATATTAGCTACACATTTTTATACGTAAACATATTAGATATGGTAGTCCTGATCCCCAATGCCAACCTAATTGTCATGACACCATCTACATACATACATTAACCGATTCCGGGATCCACATCTTAGCAGCACGGTAAAAAATTAATTATGACACATTTCCTCAATGTATACTTTTTACATTTTATGCATTGCATTTAATAACAACATATTTTTTTTTACTGTAAAATATATTTTTGTATTATATAGGCAAGATAAGAAGACAACCCAATTGGGTAGTGAGTGGGATGAGTAGAAGCTGAGTGATTAAATGACTGTGAGAGAAAGTAAATGACAGCCGAGGTATGTATATGTAATTTAAAGAGAATGTTCCTCTAGTTAGCCACGTAATACATAGTACCTGGGTGACCGAGCTTGCTCGGTGCTATCAATTTAGCGCTAAATTTACTTACCCAAAATGATCCCAAAATGACCCTAAAATAATCCAAAAATAATCCTAAAATGATCCCAAAAAGACCCTTAAATGTACCCAAAATGATCCGAAATTGAACCCAAAACGACCCAAAAATGATCCGAAAATGAACCTAAATGCACACTAAACGATCCAAAAAATACACCAAAATGATCCCAAATATATCCTAAAATAATCCCAAAACCACCCCAAAAAGACCCTCAAATGTTCCCAAAGTAACCCAAAAATTATCCCAAAATGATACAAAAATTATCCAAAAATGGCTCCAAAATGAACCGAAAATAACCCAAAATTGTACCAAATTAATCCGAAATTGAACCCAAAATGATCTCAAGCAAGCCCCAAAATTATCCCAACGTGATGTTCTCAAAATAATCCTAAAATATCCAAATATGATCCCAAAATACAAAATACAATTACAATACGGTAAAATGGTAACCCTGGGTGGCAACCCTACTTGAAAATATTTTAGCTGGTATGTCGGCGACAATACCTTTACTTTTATACCCAAAACTACCCAAAAATGATCCCAAAATGACCCTAAAATGATCCCAAATTGGTCCAAAAATAATTCACAAATTACCCCAAAAACACCCTTAAATGTACCCTAAACGATTCGAAAATTACCACAAAATTATCCAAAAATGATCCCAAAATAATCCTTGAATAGTCCCTCAGATGTTCCCAAAATAACCCAAAAATTATCCCAAATGATGACGTGGCAACCCCCAAATTGATAGTCTTAGAATCAATCATACTATCTTTGTGCCAAATTTCACCCAAATCGGGCAGCGGTTCTCGAGATAGTACCGGATATAGAAATATATTGTGGTAAGGTGGCAACCCTGTAAACCGCCCCAAGTGGCAACCCTAAAGTGGGTAGTCTCAGAATCCATCATACTATCTTTGTGCCAAATTTCATCCCAATCGGTCAAGCGGTTCTCGAGATAGTCCGAACATACAAATATACAAGATTAACTCGTTTAAAGATATTAGATATGTAGATACTTAGTATGAGTTAATGATCTCTAGCTTGAAACAAAACAGCTATAAAATACTACATGAATCATTATCTAAGTAAGAGTCGATTTATATTTGCTGGTTAAACCTTTGTAAATGACGTTACTGGTCAACCACTGTGACTAAGTTTTTAAAAAATATATATTTGAAATAACTATATATGTAGATATTCCTGGAACTTTTATGAGTTGAAAAAATTAACATTTTCCGAAGACTTTTAAGAAGGACGGTAAATTTATAACATATCTAGTCCACATCCACAGTTTGAACTTTTTTGTTCCGTAATTCATACATAACCAACAACATAAACCGATTAACTCGGGCAACACTTGTTAGAAACAGCCAACAATAGGGGGTTTCTCTCTATTTTTTTTTTTTTTTTTTTCATAAAAAACACAAGAATTTAATACACTATTGTCAAAAATTTTTTCATGCAACAACAAAATACGTGTGTTTTTTCCTTGTGTTTTTTATGAAAAAAATTTAGAGAGATTTAATAAAATAAATATAAAAACAAAGTTAAAAATATGTACAAATTTGCTTGGAAATGTAAAAAATTCTAAACGTACTCAAACATTCGGCTCGATTTAGCAAATACGAAAAAAACAAAAACAAAAATCTGGCATTCAAATTCAACCTCAAGCGAAGAAGTTCACATGAAAGCAAACAAATAAAAGTAGACCATAAAAAATTAAAACCGGCTGTAAAGGGTGTAAACACAAATTATTATTGACTCCTACAACAAGAAACCTTAAATATTTTAAAGAATCACCTGTGTATAGTGGTTTTACAAAAAAGCTATGTAAGCTGGGACTGGAGACGCGCCTGCGAAAAAAATACAATAAGAAATATGAGGCTGCCCGATTTGAACCGAAGCACGGAATTAAAAAATAGAAAACAGAAATAGTTTAGAAGTACCTACCTACTAGCCCAATTCTTGAAAAATTACGTACGATTTTTTTTTCTCTTTTTCATTCCTCCTATGATGAATAAAAAATGTATTCACTTTTCAAATATCGTAAACAAAATTTAAAATCGCAATAACTATCAGCTAGAAAAAACAGTTGGAGAAACTTTCCGCGGAATGGAAAAATCCTAGGGAAGAACATGCCGTGAGAATATTTAGAAGTGGGCTGTATAATTCACAAGGGGCCTTTTCTATAAAATTGAACAAGATAAGAACTTTCGTGTAGGTCTACTGAACTTCTTTAAGCTTTGAATAGAATAATTTCACTAGAACAGGTAGCGGTTCATGATTTTAGCCACCAAAACAAAACCGCGAATATATTTTTCAGTAGTTGGTTTGCAGCCTTGATAAATATAAAAAATGTGTGACATGCCGGTATGCCGGCATGAATGGATATCAAATTAGTTAAGCGGTCAAGTTTTTCATAAACAAATTAATGAACCATTTTGGGCAGCTTTTTTTGTGCAGATGAGTCAAACTGCACGAAAAAAAAAACGACAAACAAAAAAAAACCTACAATACAAAAAATATATAAAAAGAACAGCGACAAAACAATTAAGCAAAACAAAGCGACGAATCAGCGATGATAAAGCGCCACTGGGAAAAACGATTGAACTTGAATGTTGATATTTTTGAAGTGTCTCATAAGTGGATTTTGTTCAACTCTTGCTTTTTATTGTTGTTCTACTCAAGTGGAAGCATAAATTAAGTGCGAAGCTGCACGCACCCTAAAACCAACAACAGCGTCATCAATTGAATGGCATGTTTTCGATTGATTTGTCTATAGTTCAATACACTATCGAGTGATGTGCAGCTTGTCGGGCTTACTGGCAAGCACTTGTAGGCTGTAGACACGTGACAAAATGTTGCTGATTAAAGCGAAATTTATACCTTTTTATGTTATATACAGCTACGGAAAACCAAATAAAATTTGAGCGCTGAGAAGTCTCGACTTGCTCATATAAAACTTTTGTCACGTCGGTCGGGCTAGCACCGGATTCATATTCGGCAAAGCGACCTTGCTTTCGGCACTTCGGTTGCTAATGTACGGATATGACACCTTTCTGCTATGACTAAAAGAGCTACATTGGAGGAGTTTTTTCCTGTTACAACCTAGCAAACAAACGGACTCATAAATGAGTCAGAAAGGGGTCCTAATTGGTAGCGTTTTCGCCCTTCACGAGCTCATTTATGAGCCCGAAATGATATGATATGATAATACATTTCCGAATACAACTCATAATTTTCATCAAATCGGAGTCATAAAATGTTCCTATACGATCATATTTCGGAGGCTCGTAGTTTGAACATATTTAGGACTCATACCACCAACATCATCACTCACTCAAACTATTTCTACAGTGAAATTCAGTCAGTGATTCTATTTACTTGTCCACAACTTTATCTTCATACAAAGTAGATGTTAGAACGTGCATATCTGCAAGTTATTTTCACTGTTTGTAATGCTTTTGTTTATCTAAATTATTTCCTACTATGATGTCTTCGGTGTTTCTTTTGTTTATTTGCTCAATTGTGACAATTTCCCGTATTTTACACGGTAGCTATTAAAGCTTGCACGTTTTTTGTTCTGTTCTGAACTTCATGTTTTACGCTCAATACACCATGTTCTAGTAGAAAGATATGCACAGACCTATATACGTTTATTTGTATGATAAGGTAATAATTTATATATCTATACTAAGTGCATCTATATGAATGCATTATTTATAGAAGAAAAACCCCCACTAAACTTGTTTTGACTTCTATAAACCCGAACCGCTTATCTCAACGATTCCGTGAATCATAATCAAGTTAGTCAGTTACATATGTATGAACAAATCGAAAATCTTTAAATATTGTTGGATCTTTTTGCTAAAATCATGGGAAACCAAATATTACATCCAAACACCCATCATCAGTAAACCAGGTAATCGATAAATTTAATAAAAGCTAAATACGACAAACCAGACTTTCGGTCTAAGTTCACACTTAATCAAACACTTGAGAAAGAGTTGGCAATTGCTTCATTCCAGCTTAGCAATTCTTTGCTTAATTGATTGGGAGCGTAAAATATGGATAAGGTGGCTCAAAAAGTATCACTTAGGCGCAATTTAACAGTGCCAGGTTAACTTAAGTTCCACAGTTCGTTAGTATATGGCATTCTGATATCTGACCAGAGGTTAACCCACTATCATTTGGCAGTTAACCTTTGGTTAACTCGAAATGAAAAGTGGAAATCTGTGGAACGTAAGTTAACCCGGCACTGTGAAATTAGGCTTTATAATTAAACGCTATAGACCTAGAAATATGTTAAGGATTGTATTTTTATTTAATTGTTCCAAGAATTAGTTATTCATACATTTAAAATATCCCAATAAGACCCGGTGGCATCATTCTATTAATCCCGGAGTACTCCCTTGGGAGTATCGGATTACTCCCTATACTTCGGTGTATAAGTATACAATTTCTATATGTACTTCCTTTTAACATTGCAGTCTTTTTATTTGAAAGCTTGTATGTGGCTCTTTATATGGAGTTACTTTATAAAAATGTTCTTCAAGCTGGATCTTGCATGAGCAGATTTAATCCAGGTTGCTTTTCTTGACCATTTCTTTAGTACTACTTGAGGGGATCATACATGATCATGCAGGATGGACTTTGTAAGGGATTTTATGAAGAAAATCCTCAGACTAAGCCACATACAAACTTTAAAATAAAAATAACGCCAAATTTTACTTGCAGGGCAAAAATAAAAATATTTCTTGGCCGTTTTCTTGGTAGCTGTATTTACCCCTTAAACGCCAAGAAAGTTATTGGAAGGATTAGCTGGTAAGCTTTGAAACACAATAAACTTTTCAACTGTGCTGCTGCGAAACAAAAATAAAGCTCACAAATTTATTAGCATTAAAATGATAAGTTAATTGAATAAACAAAGTGATACCTTTTGCGCCGCCTTGTACATAATGATTAGAAAAAAAGATAGATGAAAGATGTTTTAGAGAGGAAAAAAAGTTATAATGGCGGCAAGTGAAAGTGCACAAAATATTTTAGACAAAGCAACACATTTGGTTTTTGGTATAAAAAAAAAATAAAAAAAATACTTGAAAACTAGAAACAACTATACCTTTGCAGTTTTGCTTTTGCTCGTTTGCAAATTTGTTTTTATACAACTGTTTTTGATTGAGATAATTAATAAACTTTGGCTGGCACATTATTAAATTTTGACTTTAATCTCGAGATAATAAAAAAAGCATATGATATTTAAGAGATAAAGAAAAAGTAATGGGTTAATTTCTATAGCTTTTAGGTTATGTGTTTTCATTTTCTTTAACTAGAGTTTCTTTTGAAGTGTGTTACTAGGCAGCCGGATCTACGTAACGGAATGACTTTGGGTTTGCCTAAACAAAGGCTACTGTTCCCCAGGCGTAGATTTTTTCGACAGTTTCTGAAGTATTTAAATGTCCAACGACGTTTCTGTTTTAAGAAATCTCCCTATATTAGCAAACAATATTAGTTAGGACCTGGAACGAGTTTAAAATTTAATTTAAACTTTAATTTAAACTTTGAATCTCATCCTAGCCACTTTTATTCCGCCTGTCTTTGGTGTTGAATTTATACATACAATTACATTAGTCCCAATTTTATATAGGCAGTAAAATAAACTCCCATTCCTTCACCACTTACCTTTGAAGCTGCAAAGCCATCCGGATTTAAACTGGGCACTAAATGAATTTCAGTGTTATTCAATAACTGTTGCACTTCTCGTAATTTTTCGTAGTTCGCGGTTAAATATTGTGCTAGAAAAATCACAATTTGACGACCAAGCGCCTCATCACCCCGTATATTGGCTGTAAACTTCACCAATGGTCGCAGCTGATTGTCTTTCTTGACGTCGTTTTTATGTGCATTCAGCGCAAGCGCATAAATCTGACGTCCCTTCAATGTTTTGCCAATGGAATATTTTGTAGCCAAATGAGGATAGAGTTCTTGTAACTTCGCGAATAGCGCACTAATTTCTCTATTTTTTAGATAATGTGGCGCTGGATGGCCTATAAATGTTTCGTCCTCTGTAAACGTTGTCTCTGGTGTTTTAGCACTCGAGGAAGCAGCGACAGAGGCGGCGGCAGAGGCAGCGCTAGCATTCAGCACGGCGCTGTTGCTTTCTTTAGCGCAGGCGATGATGAAAATCACAACAAAGACGTAAAACGCATGCGTGAAATTCATTGAACACATTTTGGAAAATTGCATAAAATAACTTAAACAACAAAAAGATAGAATGGACTGGACGGAGTGCCACTTTCAAATATTTTTACAAAATTGCAATGGCGTGATTCGCAGCTTTCACTAGGTAGATTTTGTTGTTTTGATGGTTTTTGTTTAATTTATTTCACTTTATAACACAAGCACTTTGAATTTACTTTCTTTAAATATTTTAATAAATTTATTAACTAATCAAAATACACAAATTTTACGCATTACTCTTTTGCCAAAAACAATAGACCACTTTGCTGACGTTGGATTATTTCTCTGCTGCTACGTGTTTTCTTTGGCTGCGCTGCACGCAGCTGCAAATCCTTTCACGAATTTCACACGCACTCTTTTAACAAAAGTAAACTTCTAACGACACTCAATTATTTCTATCATATTTAAATATAGGTTCTACACTTTTATGCGCTAAAATTAATAATTAACCACCGATTTTTTACGCGAAAAAACTCAAAAAGTTGAGCTGACATCCACAGCAAACAAAGCAAACTGAACAACTCAATGAAAAATGACAGATTTGGCAGCAACAACGGTAACAGCAGCGCAGCGCAGTCAACAGCGAACGAAATAAAAACAAATAACCGAATACAAGAAACGAGTCACACGGGTGGCGTACAGTGGGTCTTTTTTTTTAAAAACAGGTATCAACAATCAAAATTTCTGATGCTTTTCGGATCATTTTCTGATGCTTTTGAAACACAGTTTTTATCAGTAAAATTTTCGTACCGTTTTCGGATACGAAAAATTGTGTAAAACGAACCAACAGTAAATCAGCCCAGCAGTAAAGTTTCCGGACACAAAAACGATGGAAAAATATACGATCTGTAAAACAAACGTTGCTCTGTTGGCTGGGTTTATATAAATATATATGAACATATCGCACCCTAAGGGCCACTTGCATAAAAGCCGATTAAGCCTAATCGGTGATTAACTTGACAGCTAACCATACAAAATACGTCAATTAAACTCCGGTTAGTCGTTATCAGCTTTTATGCAAGCGGCCCTAAATTAAAAACTGTCACAACTCAAATTTTTTTTAGTTCGCTTTCTTGACATAGATTGCCTAATAAAGAGTAGTGCAGCCAGTACATACAATATTTTTCTTTTTGACTATTATCGTTACTCTTTAAAGAGCACAGTGATGCCTAGTTTTTAAAAATCAATCCGGAAGCGTTTACCTGAAAGTTACTCCGATTTTGAGTTGTGACTCTTTTTTTTTATTTAGTGTGCGATATGTATAGTGCGTATTTATGAAATTTTTTGATATTCACGGAAATTATTTGATGCCTGCTGGACAGAACAAAGTGATTTGACAGGACTACTTGTCTGTCTTATGGGACATTTCTGGATAGGTCACTTTAATGGGTCTGTTACATAAAACTTTATTTTGGCTTTACCTCAAACTTTGACTTTGACAGAAAAGTTCAGTATACGTATTTAAACGAAGCATGGCAAATTGGAGACCTCAAAGTTGAAGCGAGGTTGAAATTTGGCAAACTCTCAAATTATGCTTGCTTTGCTTGCTTTGACAATCAGATGTTGATGACTTTGCTTCAATTAAAGAATAAAATGTTGGAGAAAATAATAATTAATTCATTTTTTCTCTATTAAATTAATAAATTAACTAAAACACTCTGAAGGCAAGGAAATAAATAACGAAAACAAATGCATAAAAGAGAAGCGTCAAGGCGTTCATTGTAGCATACCTCTGAAGTTCGACGCAAAGTTTTGAGGTAGCAAATGTCAGGCGAGGTTAACAAAGCTTTATGTATTCGACCCTTAAGATTTTTTCGCGATTATTTTAGAAATTTTTGGGATCATTTAGGAATTGCTTTAGGAACCCCGAAAAAGTGCCAAAAGTATCACCAAAAAATTTATGAAATGGTGCCAAAAAGTTTACGAAATGACCAGTATCCCGTTTATGTAAAAAATCGACCAAATTCTCGATTTTAATGTCGTCACACTCGACGCGATTGAAAATTGAAAAAAAAAAAACATTTCTCACTGCCACAAAGCAAGTGAAAAAATACATAAATCGGCAAAATTGAATTTTTTACAAAAACAAGAAAAAAAAATGGTATTAGTTTCCTTTAGGGGTCAACTGCTAATAAATTAGCTAAAATTATGTGATATAGCTCAAAAGACAGGGTTCGGCCTCAGGATATTTGCTTCTCTGCAGAGATATTTGCAATCAAAATTTCAAGTTTTCATGTGGTTGTTGTAATTTTATTAGACTGTCCCTAAAAACGTGTAAAAAAAGTCGCGCCGTGGCGGTAGCCACGGTTATGTCACACGTCCGGACTTGGGATGGCGTAGCCCAGGGTTATTTTTTGTTTCGCACATAAATACCTGACTCCGCCCCAATTTTGGTATCGGACCCGGGTCATTTTTCGGTTTTTTGACCATAACTTTTCACTAAAACAAAAAATTAAAAAAGCGCTTCCGGATTCGTGATCCTGAGGCCAAAACCTGTCTTTTGAGCTATCTCCCATAATTTTAGCTAATTTATTAGCAGTTGACCCCTAAAGGAAACAAATACCAAAAAAATGAGTGTGACGTCAAATCGACAATTTCAGTCGAGACGATCGATCGAATAAAGCTACAGAAACGCAGTACAGGATAAAACTAGTCCCACCAAATGAATTTTTCTCCAGAAAACCCGGTTATCTTACAGCACTCGTTCAACTACAACCCTGTGTTTCGTTATCTTCTTTTGTCAAAAAATCGTAAAAAAAATTTGGTTGTCATTCGTCATTGTGAAAAATTTATCTGAGTTGCAAATTAACACATAATTGCGTCAAATTTTTATAAAACGAATTAAAAGCCAAAAAATTGTGGCAAAACCGTTTTAAAGGCAAAAAACAAGTCGAAGTTAAGGTGTTTTAAATGTTTGTTGAGGGCAATTTTCTTGTATTTGCAAACGTTGCCCGTGCAGCGCTAATAAGCAGCAGTGGCAGCGAATTCTAAAAAAGGCGAAGGAAAATTTTGCTTTAAACCAGGAAGTAAACGGCTCGGAAAACCTACATACATATTCGATTGGACGTAGCAAGGCCATTGTGTGCCATTGTCGCAACATTAACAACAGAAACTTTCAACTTTTCTTTTCTACGCACTTTTGATTTTCTTCACATCGCAAGCATTTTGTCAACAGCCCGAATATGCCACAATCACGTGCTGCCGCAGCTGAAGCAGCCACTGGCAGCGCTCCGCAGCCACTTGTTAAAATCGGGCATTATTTGCTGGGTGCAACGCTCGGCACAGGCACTTTTGGCAAGGTGAAGATTGGCGAACATCAAATGACAAAACATAAAGTAGCTGTAAAAATATTAAATCGTCAGAAAATCAAGAGTCTCGATGTGGTGGGCAAGATACGCAGGGAGATACAGAATTTGAAACTCTTCAGGCATCCGCACATCATTAAGCTCTATCAGGTATGTTTTTGTATCCAAAGCAGTTATGTTAACAATCAACACTTGCATTGATTGTGTGTAAATGCACAAAGGTCAAGTAGGGTTATTATTGTTACACTCCCCCTTTTGTCATTTTTTTACGATCCTGCTATTATTACGTTTCACTATTCACAGGTCATTTCCACTCCGACTGACATTTTTATGATAATGGAATACGTAAGCGGTGGCGAACTCTTCGATTATATCGTTAAGCATGGCAAATTGCAGGAGCACGAAGCACGTCGCTTCTTCCAGCAAATTATATCCGGTGTGGACTATTGTCATCGTCACATGGTGGTACATCGCGATTTGAAGCCGGAAAACTTGTTGCTCGATCATAATTTGCATGTAAAAATCGCCGATTTTGGTTTGTCCAACATGATGTTGGATGGCGAATTTCTACGCACCTCTTGCGGTTCACCCAACTACGCTGCGCCCGAAGTTATCTCTGGCAAACTTTATGCCGGTCCTGAAGTGGATATATGGTCATGCGGTGTTATACTCTATGCGCTATTGTGCGGCACCCTACCTTTCGATGACGAACATGTGCCCACACTTTTTCGCAAAATCAAATCGGGCATTTTCCCTATACCAGAGTATTTGAATAAGCAAGTGGTGAACATGGTTTGTCAAATGTTGCAAGTAGATCCACTGAAACGCGCTACTATGGAAGAAATAAAAAAACATGAGTGGTTCCAAAAAGAGTTGCCCTCATATTTATTTCCCTCATCTATTGAACAGGATTCGAATGTTATTGATACGATCGCAGTTGCAGAGGTTTGCGGCAAGTTTGGCGTGAAAGAGGCAGAGGTACATAATGCCTTGCTAAGCGGCGATCCCCACGATCAGTTGGCTATTGCCTATCATTTGATTATCGATAATAAACGTTTTGCTGACGAGGCGGCTAAAACAGAGATCACCAATTTTTTCGTTGCCGGCTCACCACCGCCAGTTGCACATTCGCCTATGGAACGCGCAGAGTCGCTCGGACCAACAACCGTAACCATTGGTGTTGGTTCTACGTCGGGCACGTCCACGCCTGGTGGCACCAGTGGCGCTATGCGTCCACACCCTGAACGTATTGCACCGATGCGTGAGCGCCAGCTAGCAATGTCTGTGCAGGCATCGGGTGGTGGTGCATTTCCTGAGAAGGCAGCGCGTGGTACGCCCATTAAGCGCGCCAAATGGCATTTGGGTATACGATCGCAGAGTAAGCCTAATGATATTATGCAAGAGGTGTATCGTGCCATGAAAGCACTCGATTATGAATGGAAGATCATCAATCCGTATCATGTGCGTGTACGTCGTCAAAATGTTAAGACAGGCAAATATTCGAAAATGTCGCTGCAACTATATCAAGTGGATTCAAAGAGTTATTTGTTGGATTTTAAATCTTTAACCAATGAAGAAGTTGAGCAGGGTGATGATGTTATATTGGAGAGCTTAACACCACCGCCACTTAGCGTACTAGGTGCAATGCCGCAACAACCAACAGGCCATCATACAATGGAGTTTTTCGAGATGTGCGCAGCGCTGATTATACAACTGGCACGTTAGATGTTTTGGGGCAAAGTAGTAGCAGACATTTTAGAGAAGAGAAACAAAATGTCGGTAGCGCAAGCCAAGCTTATTATAATTTCTTTAATAAAAGGGTACATTGTACACAATTAGCATGCTATTCATATATATTTTGTTGCGGAAAGTAGAAAGGTGTAGGCACTGCTTTAGTTTAAAATGGGTTTTATTTTCACCTGTTGCGGACCAAACATGATTTCAAAGTATAACACAATTTTATCTATATGTATAAATGTCTATTCATTATTGTACTACAACTTACATTTTTTAATAAGATTATATTACCAATTTTCAAATGATTTTATTTCTTATACACACTTTATAAAGGGCCATTACAAATATTAACCACGAAGGTTACTTTTTCTGCACTCATACTACGCCAAAAATTCTGTACGATTTCGTTATTATGCTTTATTGTTAATTATACACACATTATGCTTAGGTCAAATATATTACTATACAATTCATACGCTAAAAATTATAATCAAAGAAGTTAATTATCATTATTGCAATGAGTAATAAAAACACAAACAATTTACTAACTCTAGCCGAAGCATACAATGTTGTAAATAAAGATTTGCGTACAAAAACCATACAAATTATGTTTCATTTTCCTCTTTCTCCTTTTTCGCAGCTGCCTCCTCATTTTGTTGCTGTTTCTTACGTTTTAATTTGTTAATTAGAGTCTCTATACTGTTGGCATCGACCAAGCCAATAAATTTGTCAACAACTACGCCATTGCGAAAAGCTAGCACGGCAGGCACAGCCTTTACCTCGAATGTCTCTACCAAATCGGCATTTGAATCAACATCTATTGTAGCCAAATCGATATCTTCTGAATCTTCCAATAACTCGCTCATTTTGGGTGTCAGAATTTTACAAGGATCACACCATTCTGCATGAAAGTTTACAATTACAGGATTTTCGCTGTTGATCACCTGTAGAAAAAACATTGTTTTGATTACATAATTCTTTAACAGCAAGTAAACAAATTTGAAAAATTGTCGCTCATCGCTCACCTTTTGATCGAATTCGTAATGATCCTTCACATCAACTTTGCGTTCGCAGGATGTGGTTTGTGAAATGTACTTCTGCGTGAGTGCGGCCACGCCGGGTGTGTAGCGTTGGCAACTATTCGGAGCGCTGCCTAACAAACCAATAACCAAACGTGGCGCTACGCCTTTTGCTGCAATTTTTAGCATCTTTGGCTAGATAATAAAACTGAAAAAAATGTTTTTTTTAGCACAAAATATCAAAAGCGTAAATATGGCTTACCTGTTGCCTTTATCCAAATCCACAAATTATTAACAGAAGTCCAGCAGCAGCCAGCTCTTAGTAGATACAAAATCAATCGCCGCTGGCTTTTATTTTTATTTGCTATCCGCTTCACACCAGTTTTCGCTCAGCTGTGCGCTGTCGTCCTTGAACTGTCGCTGATATTTTTTTGTTTTGACTGCCACGCAACAATAAAGAGTTTCTCTAAAATTTATTCTTTAAAGAACCCTTTTGTTCATTTTTTAGATTGCTGTTAGTTTGTTAAGCAAGAACTTCTATTTCTAGAACTTTTACTTCCAAAAAATTGTTATTGGTCAACAAAAGAAGAACAATTGTGAAAAAGTTTGACAACTGGTAAACGTCAATATGGCTAGAGTTGCCGTTTACCTCCATATTCCATTGAAGATGCATTACCCAGCCAAAATGCGATTAGCCTACAAAAATCGAGAGTACTGTTTGGTGTCTAAAGAGTACTCCAATTTGAGTATAGAGTACTCCAAATGTAATCCTTTTTCATAAAAAATTGTACTCCAATTAACATTGCGATGTCCTGGGACTAGACCACCTTCACGATGTTTCTAGCTCAAAGAGTACGTACAGTCAAAGTACTTTGCAATGTACTTTAATGTTGTTACTCCTTGGAGTATCTACTGTCAGGTTTTCAATAACACAAAATTTGAACACATGATCCAATGATTTTCGCCATGAGCCAAAGAGAGATGATTGTACCAAAAGCGTTACCGTTACAATGAATTTGCCTGTTTTGACCGAATCAGCTGATTGCTACGTCATAAGTTGCCACAGAATTGCCACCACGGGTCGATTTTCTGGTCAATTTTCGTTCCACCGTGTAAATAACAATTCGATCGATCTACAACTTGTATTTGAAGGTAGAAAGTAGTGGAATGACAAAAGTCGACTAGTGTAAAGGGTCGAATACATAATGGGTCAGTTACATAAAGCTTTATTTTGGCTTTACCTCAAACTTTGACTTTGACAGAAAAGTTCAGTATACGTATTTAAACGAAGCATGGCAAATTGCAGACCTCAAAGTTGAAGCAAGGTTAAAATTTGGCAAACTCTCAAATTTTGCTTGCTTTGCTTGCTTTGACAATCAGATCTTGATGACTTTGCTTTAATTAAAGAATAAAAAGTTGGAGGAAATAATAATTCATTCATTTTTTCTATATTAAATTAATAAATTAACTAAAATATTACGCATGCAAAGAAAAAATAACGAAAACAAATGTATAAAAGAGAAGCGTCAAGGCGTTCATTGTAGCATACCTCTGAAGTTGGACGCAAAGTTTTGAGGTAGCAAATGTCAAGCGTGGTTAACAAAGCTTTATGTATTCGACCCTTAAAGCTTTGTTAACCTCGCCTGACATTTGCTACCTCAAAACTTTGCGTCCAACTTCAGAGGTTTACTACAGTGAACGCCTTGTTTTCTTTTATACATTTGTTTTCGTTATTTATTTCTTTGCATTCAGAGTGTTTTGGTTAATTTATTAATTTAATAGAGAAAAAATGAATTAATTATTATTTCCTCCAACTTTTATTCTTTAATTAAAGCAAAGTCATCAACATCTGATTGTCAAAACAAGCAAAATTTGAGAGTTTGCCAAATTTTAACCTTGCTTCAACTTTGAGGTCTGCAATTTGCCATGCTTCGTTTAAATACGTATACTGAACTTTTCTGTCAAAGTCAAAGTTTGAGGTAAAGCCAAAATAAAGCTTTATGTAACTGACCCTTAAGTTTCGTTTACCACACTGGTAATCAAACTGTTTGAAGGAACTACCGTTGTATGCAACTTCCGTTTGTTTGAAATTCTTCGATAACAGATGAGTTGCACTAATGTTCGTCCACGTATCAAATTTTTTTTTATACTGTTTATATAGGATGCTTCTAAAATTAAATAAGTACGCAAGCTTACTTGCTTTCAAATTCTTTTATAAATTCAGCATGAGCTAATTTCAACGAGTTATTTTGAGATTAATCATTAAGCCTCATACGTCACTTTTTTATGTATAGTAATGTGGCGATGAGTAATTAAGTTTAATATGCGGCATGACTCGTCTCCAAAGTGGCTGACTTCGTAACTCCGAAAATGGTTTCATTGAATAAAATGTTATGGCATAATTAGATATGTATGTATGTATGTATGTATGTATGTATGTAGCGTATTTACAAATAAAATATTAACGAATTCCATTTTACAATAGTTAGATAGTTGGACCGCTGTGCAGTGGGTATTAGCGGAAGGGTGGCTGACGTTGGGGCGCCATTTACTATATCGAACATTGATAAGATTACTTTGGCTTTTGTAGAATTTTTTTCACGAAATTCAAGTTGCCTGAGAGCTGCCAAAAGTAGTAAGCTAGCGCTCTTGGGAGTGATAAGTGTCGTCAGCACGGTGCAATGAATCGGTTAAACCTGCATAAAAATACAAATATAGATACATAAATAAAAAATAAATAAAACTTGTATAGGCGAAGTAGTGCACTTATTGTATTGACGTCTGACGTAGTCTCGCGAAACTCAGAGATTCACGCTAAAAACACCATATAAGAAATTACTTTTTAAAAGCGGAATTTGGTAGACTGCAAATTAGCAATGTAGAATTTATGAAAAAAAGAAACAGTTTTTTTATTGTGTGCGAAAGAGTTGGAGTGTTGTGTATTGAATTACAATTAGTTGGTTGCTAATGAAATATTAATAAAAACTGTATATACATGCATTAGGGTGACAAAAAATAAGGTTTTTAAGTCTAACCCCCTCCAAAGTTATAATTGATAAGAATATAATAGGGGAATTCATGTAACCATTTAAGTTTGCGAAAGCGTAAATTTATACATTCATCAGCTTAGTTAGATTAACGCCCTAGACAAAGTTATGTGTACTTTATGTCGAACAAAAACTTTTTAGCATATTCTGCTATTTTTGTCCAGTGTGCATTGAATGCATCTAAAAAATTACATGTCGAACAGCGTCATTGAATTGGATACATTTACAAACTCATTTACACACCAAAATCGATGCGTAAGTTTACCAAATTTGTGTAAACTTCGTTCCATACAAGTTTTGACAGTTCATTTACACACTTGATAAAAGCTTTGTTTCTCTTCTGCTAATTATGAATAATTATGAGTAATTATTCCTGTAAAAGCGTTTCTTGAACAAAACTAGCAGCGAATTCAGCAGCTTTTTGACATTTAATTGAGAGTGAGCGCGCCAATTCGCTCCAAGTTATTGCTGGAGATTTTTCGTCCAGCAGAAACTAGCAAGCAGGAACATCGGTGGCAGGCTGATCGGTGACATAGAAAAACAACAACAAAAAATGTAAATTCAAATTGTTAGCCAATCAGAAACGTAAACGCTGTTTTGTCTGCAAGTTTCTGCTGAACCCTGTTCGACGAAAAATGAGCAGAAATGAGATTTTGACAGCTTTTTAAAAGACTCTCTTCTGCTGACAGTTCTTTGCTGGAGATTTCAAGAAACAAAGCTAAAATTATGCGTTTACACGCTTTATAAGCCATTTCCAAGGTTTTAATGGGGGGACTCATAATTGCTATTTTTCGATATATATTTTTTTTAATTTTCCCATATTTTATTTTTTTAAGGTAGGTAATTGGCGGCCGCCGTGGTGTAGCGGTTAAGTGTTCGGCCTTCTACACCAAGTCGTGGCGGTTCGATGCCCGACAAAAGTAACATCAAAAATTATTTAGAAAAAGAATTTTTCTAAACGGGGTCGCTCCTCGGCAGTAGTTTGGCAAACTCTCCGGGTGTATTTCTGCCATGAGAAGCTTCTCAGCAAAAAATTCATTTGCTTTGCAAGTGCCGTTCGGAGTCGGCAAAAAACTGTAGGTCCCGCCAACTTGTAGGAAAAACTCAAAAGCAACACACCACAAGTTGGAAAGAGAAGCTCGGCTAAAAATCTCGTTAGAGGTTATGATAACCTGTTGGTATATCGCCGCCATTAGTTTTTAATTGATAAAAAAATTCTTGTGTTTTTTATGAAATAAACTTTGTGAGACTAGAACTTAACTTTTGAAACTCTTGACTCGAATTTTAACTTTTTTTGAACTTCTCGGAATTTTATATATGTTTGAAAACACTGTTTTGAACGATTTGTATTAAATTAACGAAAATATTAAAAAAAATATTGAGAAGTATTTTTTTTTCGTCTTTTTCAAAGGTAGCAAAATTAAAGAAAAAAATAAAATTTTTTGTATGTCACAGTCTTATGTACTTGCCACTGAATGCGATTGCAAAGACTGAATCAACGCTCCTTCTAAGTCATTTCTTGAGGCGCTTTGCACAAAAAGAACAAACTATGATAAACGATAGGGGCAATGGTTTTGAATATCATATTTAAAAACAGCAACAAAAGGAAATACAAAACAACAACTTTAAAAACATACACACATACAATTATTCGCGGGTATACATATGTGATATTCTCGTCGTCCCCTTCCCTCCATCGCTGCCTGTTTTGGTAGCCCTCTTCACCCAGTCCCACACCCAGTCTACAACAAATCAACAGAATGCAAACAAACAGCAGCACTAGCAGCAACAACAGTCACAACGCTGCGAATAGCCAGAGTCGCAGTTGCAACAATTTAGCACTCACAACGCCAGTCACTCCTGTCACGCCCGACTCAGCGGCCATATTAATCGGTGCTGCGGGTCAGGCTGTTTATGCAAAACGCAACAAGACGATAATGCATTATTTTCGCGATCGCACACCGAGCCACACGCGCGCGCAACAACAACAGTTTTACTATCAACAACAACAACAGCAACTTGGTTTCAATCGTAAACGACCGGAAGCAGTGATTTATTTAAAGGAGCCCCCGCGTCCATTAAACAAGCTGGCGCTATTAAAAAGTCAAAGTACACGCGATTTGTCACGCCTAATGATCGAAGAAAAATCGGCGGAAATTTTTACACAGCGTGCTGTGGATACGAATTTCAATAGCTTAACAAATAGTAGCACAAGCTCGACTTCATCGACGGTATCACCAGCGGAACAGCGTAGACGTCAACGTACACGCTCTCAACAGCATTGTTCGGAGCATTGTATGCAACGTATCGCTGAGTTGGAGCAACGTGTCAAACAGCTGGAGGATCAAGTGCAAAATGAACGCACCGTTGGAGATGATTTGGCAACGCGCATACAAGAGCTCGTACGGCGTGTTGAGGAGCTGGGCCAGTTGAAGACATCGGATAAAAGGAAGCGTAGTAGCATGCGTAAAAAGACTGTGGCAGGGAACAGTACGAGTTCGAATGCGCAGTCATCAGTGCAACCTTCCAAACTAGTTGCTTGGATTAACTTTTCAAGTTGGTTTAAGCAGCGTCCAAGTATTGCGACACTTAAGGAGCAGAATATTTACAATGGTGAGTTGAATTTTTATGTTGTCCAATGAAATATTTAAAATAAGGCGGAGCCCGAAAGAAACATAGGTCAAAGAAAATTGTCACCTAAAGTATCAAAGCTTGGAGGGATAGGCTAGCTTTGAATTTTAAATATATACCGCCTGTCGTAAGAGGCCGACCAAAAAATAATTTCACAGATTGAGTTTTTAAAATGAATTCTGTCAAATTAACAAAAGAGATCCTGGTGAATTCGAAATGCTATTAGTTAAACAGGAAATATGGCATTGTTTAACAATCTTAACTTAACCGGAAGTCATGTTAATTCAACAATGTGACATCCAGAGGAATTCATTATGAAATAACAGCAGTTTTCTAATGAATAACAGAGCGATAGTGTTGAACAAGAATTGTGGGAAAAGGGTTGACTTTACATGGAAATATTTCTAGCAAAAAATACTGTCTATATTCTATAACCCCTATATTTTTCAAACAAAGTTTTTTAGTGAGTCTATGAAAAGAATTAATTTTTGTTTAGCAAATTCAGTATTGCTAAATTCTCACCTACTTATGCTAAAATGCTCTTTATTTCAAGTACTCGTCTAAGATGCCCAACAACACTAAACTATTGATAAGCGTTCTGTCGATGCCTGCAATTTCCATCGCTACAAATTTTAACCGCATTTTAATGGATATCAGTTCATAATGATAAGAGACTTGAGTAAATAATACGTTCAACTTGAATTGATAAATGACCCTACATATACACATGTTTAAGTTAAATTCATATGTCTTTGCTAGTGATTTCGAGTATTTGAAAAACCGAGTTCGGTTTTAAGATTAATTGTTTTAATTAATTTGGGTTCCTGAAAGTAACTGAATATTGTCTGAGATGGTTATATGCCATCTACAAAATCTAGGGCTCACTTGTACGACGGAAAGTTATCTTTTAACGAAGAGCTAAAATAAAATGAGGAGTTAAGCTTATACGTTTTTCATAACATTTCAAATTATCTCTGAGTTAAAAAGTCGTGCAAGCGAGACTTAGATTTGTAGCTGAATTGGTCACAGAGACTGCAAATAGATCATCGTGGAAAAGCCACATCCATAGATATTTTATTTAAGGCCTTTGAGGTCTTTTCACAGGCACTATTTTTTCGTGTTTCAAAATCCGGAACGTTCGGGACCTAGGTGTTGTGCATCGCTAAGACTTACGAGGTTCAATGCACGCCCACCTAATAAAACTAAATGCATAGCCTCATTTGCTCACCAGCCACAATACTACCTTTTCCTATTTAAATGTCTTTAACTTATTGTGGTCAGCGATAAGATGACCTAATTTTACCTCTTTATATCTATAATTGACTTTTAGGTGAAAAACATTTCTGATTGTTGTTGTTGTAACGAGGTGTAGCCCTGCCTATATGTCAGACAGGTATTGCTCTTGGCCGGGTCGATATAAGAAAACGGCTCGGGTCGTTTCGACAGCACAAGTACTGATACCGTTCTCGTAGAACCGGCAATACAAGAAACTAGTCGTGTAGGCCATGTAGGTCATTTAGCGTTTCCCAGGGTGCACCAACGGGGAGGCGACCTACTCTCACTCTTTCTGGTCGTTGAAGGTAGCGCTGATTGGGTGCCCTACGCAAGAAAACTGGGGAATCTAAGTGTGGGAAATAGCGGATACAAGTCCTCTACATCGTCGCAACTCTACACAGTCTCTTTAAAATTTCTTTCAATTACAGATGAACCATGCTTTGATACAGAAATCGAAATGGTCCTCAAACACGAGGTGCATAAAACGGTACCGAAAATCGTTGTGGATTGCTGTGATTTGATTGAGGAACGGTATCGCAAAGCTTCCGAGCCCGTTGAGGGCATTTATCGTCAGTGTGGCGACTATAATAAAATACAAAGTCTACGCTTTCGCATCGATGCCAACGATTTTGAGTCTTTGCGCCAGGCGAACATTGATGTGCACACATTAACCGGCGTACTGAAACTATTTTTGCGCGAAATCAAAAGTCCGCTTGTGAGCGCCAATGAAGCCAAAACGTTTATTGGTAAACCGAATCAGTGGTGTAAGTATATAGAGGTCCATCAGCTATTCCGGCGGAGCTCCCGGTGGGAATAATTGTAAAATATAAAGTAACAGTAATTGTAACAGAGATCGAAATCCACTACTTAATCCCGTTGAAACTCTCATTCTGTTATCATCTATTATATTTTCCTCCACCGGAATAGCTGATAGACCCCACAATCTTATTGGTAACCTTAATCGAGGCCATAGCCGATAAGACCAGTTTTTACGAAGACCAAAAAGTTGAGGATCATTTACACAAGTGGATTTCCTGGTCGATTTTTCTTTGTTCTACCGTGTAAATAGCAATTCGATCGATCCACACCTTGTATTTGAAGGTAGACCAGAAAATCGTGTAAAATATGGACCCTTGTAAATCAGTCGCAAGGCGAATTCATGCAAGTGTCTTCGAGCGAGTTCAGATCTACACGCACGCACACACTCCTTGTAACTAAAAATGTCAGACAAAGCAACAACATAAGCAATTTGACAGCTACGATTCGATTTTCAAGGAAGAAGAAGAAACCATATGGTGGGAGGATTCCACCTGTAATGAATTCGCCTTGATCAGTCGTTAAGGTTATTCAACCGAATTTTCAAATATAGCTTTTTTATATTTAAAAGTAGGGTGATCTTCATTTTTTTCAATAATAATAAATAAATAAAAATAAATTTAATTTTTTTCTAGTGCTAACCGATGTAACTGCAAAAATCGACATTTTGAAAAGACTGATCCGCACACTGCCGGAAGTAAATCGGGATACAATGAATTACATATTCGCACATTTCAACAAGTAAGTCATTTAAACAAAAATACATACACAGCACAAAAATAAAAAGTCCGTTAATTTTAAACTTTTAGACTGACCAAAGTGCCGTTACAACAAGTAAGCGCCGATACGCTTGCCATTTCAATAACACCCACAATTTTCCATCCGATTCAAAAGGGTGCTAATACACAAGATTTACAAGAAATAATCAAGGAGAGTCAATTGTTGGCGGATTGTGTCAAAATTATGATTGAGTATCATAATCGCATATTTGAGTGAGTATAAAAATCGTTTTTGAAAATTAGGGTGAACTAAAATTAAACGATTTTCGTTCGACTTTTGTCGCCATCTTAACCATTGGCATTATGTAAACTAAATAAAAATAATGCTACCAATCTCAGTGTAACCATCAACCAAAGACCTTATATATGTACATCTAATATTTTTATCACGGTATTTATATATATATTCAGACAGGTTCGGCAATTCACTTCCTTCACTACTTACTATGTAATTTGACAAATTTTTCACAAATTTTACTCGGACGTGAATTGCCAGAACCTGCCTGATTATTTTCATTTATCTAAAGCGGGCTACTCACCTGCCAAGAAATGCCTCAAGAAAAAAACGAGCATATATTTCTTGTGCCTGGTCAAGAAATTTTGACGTTTACCAAATTTTCCATTTTTTTGCAAATTACTCTTATAAAAATGTATAAAACATGTGTAGCGCAATATGTACTCACCTTTGCTGTGGATCTGTACGTTTACCTCAAGAAATATATACGAGCTTATTTATTTCTTGAGGTAAACCGGCGTTGCCAACTATCGAAAAGTGCTGTATTTTTTCTTATGAACTGAGTATTGGCTCAAGAAAATTTGACGTGTGAAAACGTTTCTTGACCATTTCTTGAGCTTTTTTTATATGGTGTTTGACATTTCTTGGCAGGTGAGTAGCCCGCTTAACTATTAAAAAAGGATATTTACGATTAAATTATGATGATTTAAAAAGTACGAAAATCGTATTTTTTGCCCACCTTATTGTTTATGTAGTAGTTATAGGACGGACCACAATGAGATTACGCCGCGAAAATACGCTGCGAATTGCTGCCCGCTATGTAATTTCTCACAACAACAAAAACTAGGCGAAATTGTTTCGAAATTTATTGAGGATGACCAGATCAACAACAACAACAACACCGGTATGCCTACCTCGGGCATATTCTAAACCCATAACCCGCTAGAGCATTCCGACAGGGTGAATTAGATGTATATTGGAACGATTTGACAAAGATGACGAAAAATCGACGAAAAAGACGGAAAGATTTTTCGTCATCCTTGTCAATTTTGGTTTTGTAACAAATCGGTTTCGGGATCGCCATCATCAGTGTTTGATTTCGTTCCAGAACACTGAAGATGGCGGATCGCCGAAACCTGTTTGTTACAAAACCAAAATTGACAAGGGATGACGAAAAATCGTTCCAATAAACAAATTATATGTTTCTATTTTGACAAGGCGAATATTGGCTTGGTTTTCTAGCGACGATTTTCTTTGTGGTCCGGGCTTATAGCATATTTCTGTGCTTATTGTGTTGTTTTTGCTTAATCTAATTACTTTTAATTTAAAGAAATGTATGAATTACGGCTTATTCCTCCTCCTATAATGATACAGATGTTCTGTGGAGCGGCGACATAAAGGTATCAGCGTGCGACGCCTGCGGAAGACACTGTCACAACCGGATTTAATTTTTCAAAATTTATTTTAAGCAAAAATTTGTTGTACAGTATTAAAAAATAAATGTCAATAAATAGTGATATATGTAAGTACTAGTGTGTTTTTGTTTGAAAAGTATGGAACTATTAAAGGGCCACCCAAGGGTACCGAAAAGTTTTTTGACAAAAAAAAACAATGTGGCCTTTTAACAATTCCGGCGGAACTCGAAATTCGATAGAAATCACTAATGCAGTAGACAAATTCGTGACAGCTCATTGAACAGTCAGGCCTGGATTCTCTAACGTTGAGTTTTGAAAAGTGCACTGAAAATCGTGTACGTTCTAGCATTCCAATTCAGTAACAATGAGTGCTAGTGTTTTCTATCAAAATAACTTACACAGCTTGTCAAAAATGTTCACTGAATTTTCCTCAGTGAGTTTTGGTGTAAAGGGTATTTCAACAAGAGCATGAATATTTAAAATAAAATAAAATATTCGAAAAACATTTTAAAAGTATTGTTTACATATATGTCATTAAAAAAATTAAAAATTAAAATGTCATATATAGCCTATTGTACAATAGCTGTTAAAATATACATGGTATGGCCCGGCGCCACTTAGCCACCCCAATAGAAACACCCTTTTTGTGTTTGTCAGCGCTCATTCAGCACAAAAGTGTACACAATTGTGAAATTGTTCCGAATTCCTCCCAAAATGATACCTAAAACAATGCGGAGAGAGTCCTAAAGAGTCCAGAAAAAGTCTTCAAATAACACCGAAAAAGTCGATCACTTATTTCCAAACAAAACCGAAACAGTCGAAAAACTCCCCACATGCTAGCGAAAAATTTACAAAATTGGTATAATATTAAATTAATATTAAATGGTCTCAAAATTATTAAAATAAAATTACGAAAACAACCCAAAATGATTCGGAATTGATACCATATTCACGAATAAAACCAAACATATGTACATTCTAGGAATGCTTATTTAAATAACGATTTCTTACTTGTTCGCCACACAGCGACAAATGTCCATTCTTCAGCAAAAACTTTAAGGGCCACTTGCATAAGAGCCGATTAAGCCTAATCGGTGATTAACTTGACAGCTAACCATACAAAATACGTCAATTAAACTCCGGTTAGTCGTTATCAGCTTTTATGCAAGCGCCCCTAAAGGGTCGAATACATAAAGCTTTGTTAACCTCGCCTGACATTTGTTACCTCAAAACTTTGCGTCCAACTTCAGAGGTATGCTACAATGAACGCCTTGACGCTTCTCTTTTATACATTTGTTTTCGTTATTTTTTTCTTTGCATTCGTAGTGTTTTAGTTAATTTATTAATTTAATAGAGAAAAAATGAATTAATTATTATTTTCTCCAACATTTTATTCTTTAATTGAAGCAAAGTCATCAACAACTGATTGTCAAAGCAGGCAAAGCAAGCAAAATTTGAGAGTTTGCCAAATTTCAACCTCGCTTCAACTTTGAGATCTCCAATTTGCCATGCTTGGTTTAAATACGTATACTGAACTTTTCTGTCAAAGTCAAAGTTTGAGGTAAGGCTAAAATAAAGTTTTATGTAACTGACCCATAACGCTCTTGTGTTTGAATATTGTTCGGATAACGTCCATCTATGCATAGCGTGTTCGGCTCAACATGACATTTTTGCTACCGTCGTATGAATTTTGTGCATATATGTACGTAGTAACAAGTATGACCAGAGTGTATTCATTTTGAAACGTTGTTTCCGATAGAGGTATGTATTAAAATTGTGTATAAAATAAACCAAATGCATTTCCACGTGACAGTTTTTGAGGTTAGGGAATCTATCGTCAGCGCTATATGGGTCTACCGTCAGCGCTCATATCACTACTGAGACTTATTATTGTCAGTGATGATGGTCATTCATGACATAGAAATTAATCAGTGCTGATGTCATCGTTGAACCAATATATTGTCAGCGAAGATGTCATTCTTGATTGAATTTTTATGCTGCGCTGACGTCACAACTGAGGCTAAACATTGTGAAGGGTGATAACATTGGTGATAGTATTTTGAACAACCGCTGATGTAAACAACTTTCGAATATGAGTCATTGCTGATGAAGTACGTTGTCATCGGTGTCGTCACTGGTGCTAATGTTTTTGTTCACTTGGTGGAGAAGGTGATGCAAGATCACACGTACGCAAAACAAAACCATCACTTTTGTCACGAGCCCCATGAGATAGTGATGGCGAGGGTGCTGAAAATATTTGTCACCGATGATCCGCACGTGCGGCGTCAGCATAAGCTCAGTGTCCCGTAGGGCGATTTATACAAAATTTTCGAGCAATCGATACTTTGTGCATATCGCGATTGGCACATTCCGAATTTGTTTATCTATTGAAGTGTGTGGAATTTAGTTAAACTATAATTTTTGCGAAATAGCGAGTAACAGGGTACAAATTTTCAACTATGACCACCAACGTGAATATAAGATTAGCAATTGATCGTGTCAACATGGGTCTCTTGGCCCAAAATCAAGCGAGAGCACCACGTTTATATACGCCCGGCGAAGTTGTTACCGGCCAAATGGGTTTCATGAAGGGTCACGGCACTTATGTGGAGGATGATGACATCAAAGCATCCGTTGCCGGTGTTATGGAGCAGGTGAACAAACTTATCTCAATCAAACCACTCAAAAGTCGTTATGTTGGTGAAATAGGTGATGTTGTTGTTGCACGCATCACTGAGGTGCAACAGCGCCGTTGGAAAGTAGACACAAATTCACGTCTGGACTCTGTATTAATGCTATCATCTGTTAATTTACCTGGTGGTGAGTTGCGTAGACGTGGCGTTGAAGATGAACAAATGATGCGTAAATATCTGCAAGAGGGCGATCTTATATCAGCTGAGGTACAAAACATTTTTGACGAAGGCACACTATCGCTCTATACACGCAGTTTGAAGTATGGCAAACTCTCACAGGGTGTACTTGTTAAGGTGTTCCCCTCGTTGGTAAAGCGACGCAAAACCCATTTTCACAATTTAACTTGTGGCGCATCAATCATACTCGGCAATAATGGTTTCATTTGGATATCGCCAACAGTGAATAGCGAAGCGGATGGTGGCGATGGCGGTTATGCACAGAATTTGAGTGAAGTCATACCGCGCGCAGATCGCGAAGTAATTGCACGTCTGCGAAATTGTATTTTAGCACTGGCTCATTGCAAAATGATGCTTTACGATACGAGCATATTGTACGCCTATGAGGAGTCGATGAAATATGAAGTGCATGAGCTGCTGCAGCAAGAAGCTATATTTGATGTGGCATTCCTAACACAACATCGGTTACGCTTGCAGGAAGAATAGTATTAAGCTTGTTTTGGGTTTGCTAATACACAATGTGGGGGGAAAATATGAAAATTAATATACCTACACAAATACAAAATAAGGATTTTTAGATACCCAATTGGATAAAGAATAATCTTAAGCACTCGAGCGACATATGCTTACCCGTGTGGGCAGAGCCTGGCCTGTCAGTAACTGGACCTACTTCAAGGCGAGGCATTTGCCTTACCCTCAGAGCAAGCATAATAATTGGGTCTACCACGTTATCCCCAAAATCAAAATCCCCAAAACAAAATCCCCAAATCAAAATCCCCAAAATCAAAATCCCCAAAATCAGAATCCCCAAAATTAAAATCCCCAAACTCATAATCCCCAAAATCAAAATCCCCAACACGAAATCCCCATTTTATGTGTGAAATAAATTCAAATTAGGTTAAAAATCGCCGCGATTTTAAACCTAATTTGAATTTATTTCACACATAAAATGGGGATTTATGTTAGATATATTTCAATAAAACAGAAGAAATTTCATTTATAACGAATTAACAAATACTTATGTACGTACAATATATTATATAAGTAAATACAAGCTTCTTTGTTGTCATTTATCGATAGTATAAATACAATCGTAGCGATTTTAAACATAATTTGAATTCTATGCTATTCGGGAATTTCTGAATTACTGTAATTTACAAGTAAATCATACAAATAAATACAAACTTCTTTGTTTTTCAGATAGATATCAGAAACAATTTTTTAATTTTACAAACACTTAATTACTTTTACATACAAAGATACATATGTCAATGTCAATTTTATCCGAACACATACATACATATACATTGCTGATAACTTAACGGTACACGTTTTTTACAATTTACATATAACCATATTGTTTTCCTGAATAGATGTTATGTTATCTGCAGCTGAAATCAATGATTTCCATCTATTGGGTCTGCTGCCATTGTATTGGATATTTTGCCATTGAATTTTATATGAGACAATAGCCGAGTGGCTAAAGTTTTCGAAAAATACTTAGGAACTTAAAAACAATTTTAAAAAAGTTAGAAATAAAAAATTACCCCAACCTGTACTTGAACTCGCAGCCCTCTGCGTGCTAGTCGGTGTGCCTAGCAACTGCGCTACTTCCACATGTTAAAATATGCTGCGAAATGCGCAATATGAGCAAACATAAGTACACTTGAAACTTCGCGTTTGTCTTAATTTTCGTTTCTCTTTTTGTATCAGCTTCGTTGTTAGCTTGTTCGAGTTATAGCGACTAGCAGTCCTATATATATGGATAAGTAAAAATGTGTATTGCCAAAAGGTGAATATAACATAAATGTGAACGAAAGCTCATATAGGAAAGAACGAAAGCTCATATAGGAAAGAGATATTACTATTTTTTACACGGCAATGATGTTTATCATAGCACTGGGATTTTGTGTTTGGGGATTTTCATTTTGGGGATTTTCATTTTGGGGATTTTGATTTTGGGGATTTTGAATTTGGGGATCTTGTTTTTGGGGATTATGTTTTTGGGTATTTTTTTTTTTTGGGGATTTTGTGTTTGGGGATTTTTTTTTTGGGGATTTCGTGGCACTCCCATAATAATTATCAATAATTATTATTATAATTTTATTTGTAAAATAGTAAACATAAACAACTTTGCGTCTTTATCTTAGCTGAAAGTAAATATGTATGTATGCACCACCTATAACATACGCATCTCTTTCAAGGGCCAGAGTCGACAAACTACACGACTTTTTACTAACCCCATTGGTATTGGACCATAGTAACGCGAATCCGAACTATTTTCACTGTTGTCACCCTCGATCCAGATGCAGCCACGAGGTACATAATCATTCGCGTATTCAAGTATTTGGAGCTTCTTATTTGTTGCAGCATTTGTATCCGCATCACTGGTCGTCTCTGTCGCCTTCGACGCATTCTGCTTGAGCACAATAGGGTCACCGGGAATACCTACAATACGTTTGCAAATAAATTGCTTCGGATCGGTAGGTGAGATTGCAATGATGATATCGCCACGTCGTGGATTATGAAATCGTGTAGATATACGTTCGGTAAGCAGAATGTTTTTTGAATGCAAGGTGGGCTCCATCGAAGGGCCATTACACTGTAGATTATAATCAATAAAGCGGTTTATAATTTGTTAAGCAATAAAATATTTAAAATTTACCACAACAAAATCGCCAACATATTCGAAAGTACAATGCGTGACACAGGCGTACACCATGCTGTACTTCACTATATCCTTAATTCGTGAGACTATTGAGACCATTTTAGCCTGTTTTAGTAAATATCTAGCAAATCAACATTATTAAACTATTTTTTTTTTGCTGCTTTTATTAAATAAGTACGAATAAATATAAATAAACAGCTGATGCGAAAACAAAACCAAACAGCTGATTTCTAACCCTACCCGGCTGTTAGTGACAGCTAGGGCATACAGTCTCGGAAGCTTTTTGACAATGCCGGCGTTCCGGGATTTTTCGGGGTTATCACAGATACCGTCAGAAAGTCGGGAGAAATATCAATAGACACGTTTTGAGCTCGGTATGCAAAATTTGAAAGGGAAATTCGATTTAAACCATCTCACCTCAGTAGCGTTTTACTAATACATTGAGCACTCGGTTGTGCCCGTGTCACATATACTACACTTCGGCAGTCGCCGTGTCTCTGTCGGCGCTGATTGGCTAAAATCTAAAAGGTTGTGGGTTTAAATCTTCGATTTTAGAAAAAAATGATAAACGGATCACTAAAGGCTGGTTTTCATTAGGTCAAATTTCATCGACTTTATCGAGATTTGGTTGCTTATTTGATAAAGTCGATAGAATTTGTCACAATTTGACCTACTGAAAACCAGGCTTCAGAAAGCAGTACGTACCTGTGCCCCAAATCAGGGCAAAATCGTATCGTTACATCACAAAAATATCACGTGATTTGTTCGCCAACTTCTTATGTATGTGGTAGGTTAGGCCACAAGATTGTAATAGTTTCTACTTTCTCACATTTTATTCAAATTAACTCTAAGCTTAAGCTACAAAAAATAACTGTATAATTCTTTGAGAACATCTTCAATTACAATTAAAACAAATAAGCATCCCAGCTAGTTAATTGCCATACATACCTTAGGCATACATAACTTCTGTATTTTTCTTAAATAAACATTTTCTGCGTTATTCCTTAAATTTTTTAATAACAATATCTTCGAAATAAGGCCGACAATTGAGTTGTACCTTAAGACGAGCGCACAATAAAAATATGCCTGATAATTTGCGATGTATTGAGTAGATTTCTTCGGGTGGTGGACAAAGACGATGCGCCACCATGGTTGGTACTAAATGTGCGATACGCTCAGTGGTGTTCTAAAAAAAGCGTAAACAATTTATTGAAAAAAAAAAAAAAAATTAAATAATACCTATGTATGCACAGCAGGTAAAAAATAGGTAACAAAAACTTACTTGACGTCCAAAATCGAAATCACCATCATAACGAAACATTTCACCAAGTATCATAACAGCATCCACATGCGCCTCTTCCATTTGTTTAGTTTCATAACCGGTGAGAAACCCCATTTCACGTGACATGCTCAAGACGCCATCTCGATTATTTTCGGCTGCGTATATTATTACCTGAAAGGTGGAGTAGGGATTAAATAAGGAAATCGAAAAGCGAAATCATTTTAACTAGCTTACCTGCCGATAGTTTTTAATAAACTTCTTTTGATAGAAACGCGTCGAACCAAAATCAATTAACATTAACCTCTTCGTATCAGCATCGTACAGAAAATTTGACCAATTGGGATCGGTTTGCATGCATTCCAATTCGAATAGCTCGCGTAGGCACAATTTAAGTATGGACGAAGCAATGAGGTAACGATGTTCATAGCTGTAAGAAAAAAATTACTTAATATCTTAAATTTCATATTTATTTATATCGAAAATTTTCACAACTCACCTCAAATCGAAACACTTATCCAGCGGCACTCCTGCCACCAATTCCGTTGTTAGTATACTACTGGTGGTCAATTCTTTAATGACTAAAGGCACATAGTACTCTGGATATGGTGCAATCATTTGCTTAAACTTATCCGTATATTCAGCTTCACGCGTATAGTCTACTTCCCAGTTAAGTTCACGTTTTGCTACCTAAAAATGTCAAATTTATATTAAAACATAAAGTGTTTTTAATAATTTTTTTTTTTACCTTGACCACGTTATCAATAAAGAAACCTTGTGGAAAAACGTCCCATACTTTAAGCATGCCCACTAAATTATCAATATCACTTTCAATACTTTGCGCCACGCCAGGATATTGAATTTTTATAGCCACTTGCATGCCGTTTTTCAATGTAGCACGATGTACCTAAAAGATAAAGAAAATCATGTATTGATTTTTTATATAAACGATTGAAATATAGCGGATACCCTCTCATGTGGTATTAGGACTCCCCTTTCGCGTCTTTTACGGAGCGCTTCTTTTCTGAATCAAATTTGTATTTGAAAAAAAGGAGTTTTGGTGCATGTTTCAAGCATATAAATTTAAAGTCGCGACACATGTACCACCTTCATTCATTCTTATCAACTCATCAAAAATGCATAAAACTTACCTGTCCAATTGAAGCTGCAGCAAATGGTTTCTCATCGAAACTTTCCAAAAGATTACGCCAATCGGCGCCCAATTGTGTAACCATAACACGCTCCACTTGCCAATCAGGCATGTAATCGGCTGCTTGACGTACACGCTCAAAAGCTTTGGCAAGTTGCGGTGATACAACATTTGCATCTTGTATGCTTAAAATTTGACCAATCTTCAAAGCTGCGCCGCGCACTTTACACAGCGTATCGACAATGCGCTCGGCATTAGCTGGACTAAGTAAAGCTTCTTTAACGTTTTTCGAACCGCCCATACCCAGAGCACCTTTAGTTAACTCATTTATAGTGCCAACACCTAAACCAGCAAAGAGACTACCAAATGATACCATACGTCCAAAACGGCTAGATGGTACGCGTCGTTGTTTGGCCACCTTACTCAAAGTGGGCAATTCAATTGAGTTTGTGGCATTGCTAGTGTCTGTGGCGGTCGACGTTTGACCAGCTATTACTTTTAGCATATTCTCCACGTAAACAGTGTCTGCTTTGAGCGCCTGAGCATTTGGCAAAGGTGTAGCAGCGACTGCTTGTGATGCTGCACTTGTTGTTGGTATTGCCGCTAAGTGTTGTGTTGCGTTCAGTGTTTCCGGCTTTTGCATTGTTGCATCCTTTACTTGTTTACGTTCTGTGGTGGGCGTACGTAAGCTAATATCACGATTCTTATTACGTTTCGATAATATTTCCTCTAACTCATTTAGTGTAATTGATGATATATCAAGCTGTGCTGCATCCATTTGATTGCCTGTTTTAGTTGTAGTTGTGCCATCAGTTACCCTAGCGCCCCCACTACTCACTTTTACACCACTTTCAAATGGTTGTGTGCTGCCGCCGCCTGCACCACTACTCATTGCGTCACTCATGACACGCTGCAGTGCTTGCTGACTCACACCGAATTCGTTGGGCAACTTTGCTTTGGCCAATTGACGTAAACCCTCAATAACGACACAGCTACGTTCGCCAGACTCCTGTAGTAATTGTTGCAACTTTTTCAATTCTTCTGTTGGTTGTGCTGCAACTTGTTGTAGATGGGTTGCGCTTTGCTGTAGATTGCCCTGTAAAAGTTCACGTAAACTTGAGTGAGTCCATAGGTGTTTGCACTGTGCACTTTGTTCACGATATAATGCTTCTGCTACAATTTGTATACCCCGCAACACGGCGAGCGCATCTTGTGCTGAACGTGCCATATTTGTCGACGTCCCCCGCTTCTACAATTAACAAACTTGTTTGTTGTTGTGTTGAATCACGCACGTAGGTGGAATTATGTTTTCGCTTTCTGCCTGCTCGTTTCACATTTATGTTGGTTTTTTATTGCAATTTTCAACTTTTCGCCTAATTTTCTAAATTTGTGCATACAAAATTTCCGTCAGCGGTTGCGAAACAAATATGAATTTCATCAAAACAGGCGCAGCTGGCAAATTGTTGTTATGTAAATACGTTGTGACATATTGGCGAACAGCTGATTTCTGGAAGCAACAAATAAGGCTGATGTTACAGTCGAAAATAGTTGACAAGCAAACTTAACGATAGTTTTGTAACGGGTGCTGGGTTTTGACTAGGGCAGTTTAGCAATTTAGGTCTGGCAAGTTTTTGGGGTCTTTTCGTTACAACAACAACCAACTTTTTTTTAAACGAGTTTGTTGGAATTGATTTTTGTAAAACTTCTTCAAGTGACTTAAACTGATATTCTTTAGTTCTTTTTCCAAATGTCCACAAATATGTTATGGGATATGTTGAGAAAAACAAATACATAAATAGTAAATTTTGCTAGCAAAGGCCTATAATTCATTTACATTGGTCGTAATCACAGTCTAAGTTAAACATGATTTTACATGTGTTATCTTTCAAAAAAGCTTTAACTAACTTAAAATCATGTTTAATTTTGACTTTGACTACTGCCCATTATGGATCGAGTTTTGTACAATGTTTTATTGCTAAAATTTAGTGCTTAAAATTTGTTTATAAAAATTATTTTTTTCGCTAAGTAAATTTTTTTAAAGCCACGTTTTGTTTAATTAGCTCGCTTATCATATATCTTGAACGTTTTGAGCATAATAAAAATAAAACGAAATTTAATTAATTTAGAATTGGAATCACTTAATGAACCTGCAGAGGATTCTGCAGTATTTCGCTTAGAAAGTCCCCTGTTATAAGGTTCAAACATAATATTAAGCTTGTGTTTTTGTCTCGCTTTTATAGCTCGAGAAACGATTTTTGAATTACAAAACTTCAGCTCCAGCGCAAGAGCTACATACATTTAAGTACACTTTCGAATATTCCCACATGCCTATGATTCCTACTAGTTATTCGTTTCTTATTCAAATACAAGCTCTAATTGATATGAGAATATTTGTAAATACAAAACAGAACTTGAGATACATGATAAGGCAGCAGATTCGTTCAATTTTCTTTTTTTTTTTATGTTTTATTCTGGTTTTCTTTTGTTTTCGCTTCACTCGTTTCAGCGCTATTTTCTGCCACCTGGCAATTTGCATCAATATAATTTTTGCCACGCCCATCACGTTCATATTTTTCATCAAGTAATTCAGCTGCATGCTTATATGAAACCGCTTTTGTTACCGGATCAAATATGCGTAAATGTGGATTTGGTAGAGTGTCGTGCTTTTGTCCCAAAGAAGTATAACCATTTTCATACAGACGACAGTATGGTACTTGTCTGACAAACGTGTAGTACCAAATATCTCTATAAGTCCAATCAAGAAGCGGACTGATGCGCATCAAAGTCGGCCAACCAACATCGGTTGCCTATAAAAAGATTAAAAACATTCTAAAATGCAGGAAATAATATCTCTTGAAATCGAGAAAGCGACTGTACTTACTTGCATAGTACTAAGATTCTGAGAGTGCGGATCGCTGCGTCTAGTACCCATAAACACGGCACGTATTTCAGGCATCTCTTCAAGCACATCCACCAATACATCTTTTATACAACCTTTACGTCTCATTAAATCCATATTATAACGTCGTTCGCAATCAAGTACCACCGCTTCAACTTCTTCAAACCCATTATCTGGCTCAATATATAATACAGGCAGTTTTACGTGGCTTAAACATTTGTTGCGACTAAAAAAGGTATATATTAAGTGCAATAAAACTGTACAATCTTTGCCACCATTAAAAGCTATCATAAGTTCATCGGCACGATAAAGGTGTAGAACTTGTGCGAATAGCTGTAAAATATAATCCGTTTATTATTCATGCTTTTAAAAAATTCACTTTTGTATTTGTATACCTCAAATATTTCTTTCTCCAACTTTTCAACACGTCTTTGAGCGCAATGATCTGGCTTGACATTTTCCGTCTCTGTTGCAGTACCTAAAAGAGCCGTTATAGCATTCTGATGTTCTGCGCGTTTGACTTGCTTGGATACGCAGTGCAGCAACTTGCCGATATTATTTATTTGTTGGGTCATCTCAATATATTTTTTCTTTACTTCGTTTTAAAGCCTAATTAATTATCTGAAAAGAAAAAAACAGAGTATAGGTGAGATGTTTTTCAATATAATTCTGAGTTGAACTTTATTATCTCGACGGCTTTCCCCTCACCTTATTTCAGTGTTTTGTCCACTAATGCTTTATTTTCGAATTTGATTCAAAACGTTTTATTTGGGGTTTTTTTTTTAGTAAGACCTTTTTCAAAAGTTTATTTAAACTTAACTTGCTTAAAATTATTATCATTGTTGTTATGACAAAAATACTCCCGAAGGTTTTGGGAAGTGATGTCGAAACAGTCCTTGGCCGGATATGAACCCTTGCGGTACTGCCCCAACCTTCTACGTCATGTCATCCCTCCATCCGTGAGGAAGGAGAAGTTGGGTAATGAGAGGCATCATATCCATAGATCAACAATCGAGTTAGCACGTCAATACCTGTGTGCTTATTAGTCGCCTCTTACTACCGGTATGCCTATCTCGGGCATATTCTAAATAGAATAGTATGTTGACGATTATCGGAATGGTCGTAATCAATCTTTAATATCATGATGACTAGACACTTTGTTTAAGTTACTCAGGCAGGTTTTGCCATTCACTTCCGAGTGAAATTTTGAAAATACTATGTGAATTGCCAGAACCTGCATGACTATTTGATAGGATTGCTTGAGAGATTGCACATCTCCTGCTGATAGCCGTGCTACCTCAAGTGCAGGAAAGCATGTTAGCGGAAGAGAGTGCTCAGTAGATCGGCTAACATGTTCCACGTCACTACAATTAGCTTCTACCATGCAGTTACATCACTTCAATTCTTTCTATTTGCAAACCATAGAACATCTCAGCGTACCAACCAGTTATTCGCAAAATGCTTCTATATACATACTCACCTCATATGAACTTCCACTTGAGGAGCTTCTTGGATCCAATCACTTCAAGCACGCAACTATAGATTTGTCTTTTCTAATTTGTCTGCTCGTCAAAATGTTTACTTCATTTTGTGGTCGGTTTTGTTTATTGTCACGCAGATTTCAACATTAAAATATGAAATTGACCAACACTTCTACCTTTTTTTTAACAAGCGAAGTAAATTTTATTGGATTTTTTATGCAAAAGATGAAAACGAAAGAAATCTCCTAGCAAAAGTTAAATTTTTTTTTGTTTTTTGCCTCGATGTCACAGCTGACACTGTGTAGATATATGCGCTCAGCTGCTTATGACAATCGATAGCACTTGAAGCAGTAATCGTCATCAGCGTTACTTGGCGCTGGCATCTAGCACGAGAAATATCGATGCCGTAATCCCGTGTCTTGGCGCAAGAAAATTCGTTACAACAGTTTCAAATTAAATGTGTATTGCTGTTGTTTGAAACCAGCTACTATAGAAATAGGTAAATTCACAACACTGCAATTTCGCCAGCAACATGCATTTGATTTGTCGTTAAATGCTGCAAGTAAGGCATCGAATCCCGATGCCTTTTTGCAATCCCGGAATTTTAAAGTGACCATACCGGGGACCCGGGATTGTCTCATATACCGTCCAAAAAGATCGCAGCTCTGCTAACCAGCACGGGTAAAATCTGGGGAAATTACCGGTTCGTGTTTCCCAAATAGGAGGATAAAAAAGTGGATAATTTTGTTCAGCGTGGCGCTTTTTCTATCTATGTTGAAATGCTAATTAGCGCTGCAAATTTTCGAATTGGCGCCTTATATCAAATTATTGTTGCCCAGTTGCTCTAATTTCTGATTTTGTTTTCACCATGGCTAGTTTTGGTTGACAGGGAAGAGGAATTAAATTACGCGTTTTGACCTCGGTATGCATTATTCGATCGCGGATCTTGGTATTTTTTTTGTTTTTCAGAAAATAAATAATTGCAATTAAAATGGAAATTGTGTCCACAATTTAATATAGTTGATGTAATCACACCAATAAGGTGTTCCAAAAAGTGCGGAAGTGTGTTCTGCGCAGAAATACTGGGGATCCTGAAGCACATATAGGACCAGGCATTCTTTAAAGCCCTGCCGAAGGCCGTTTTGGTATCGTAGCAGGTAAAATTATTGATTTTTTGCCAATAAGTTTTTTACTGAAACAAAAACTGTAATTTCCGCATTCGCATTATTGAAAGGAGAAAACATATTACTGAAATTTACGAATTTGCCTAACCATCTATGAAAAAATCTTTCTTCTTTGTGTTAAATCGCGAAATGAATTCGTGTAAAATCTTCAGTTTAGTTTCGAAACTTCTTTTGCGAAATAAAACTTCCTATTATAGGCTCCGTATAGAAAACATTTTTTTGTTTTCGATATACCCTAATGCTCATATTTTATCTTATCAAATAATAGGTACACTATCTCTCCTTACCCACATTCGAGCATTCTAAATGATAAGAAGCTATGAAATGTTTTTCTCATATGTCATGCCTAATCAAAAATTGTTATTTATTTACACATACATACAAACATACAAAGAATATCTATTTTTAGATACCGAGCAAATAAATTAATTTATATGGGTTAACAGTTAATGGTACTGATTTTGTCAGGCCATATCTTAGAACTGAGTTGGCCCGCTTACCAAGCAGCACGGCATTTTTGTACTTTCAAAATAATGCACGTATGGTATTCGAGTCACCTTAAGTTCAACGCCCATTGTCGTCTTTATCTAAACATTTAAATTTTTTTTTGTTCTTCAGTATTTGACCCATTTTCCGACACTGTTTCAGCTGTTTTTTTTTATTTTTCAGTAGCTGGCGATTGAAAAGAGCGCTCGGTAATCATAATTAGGCTTTACGGCGGACCTCCCTCAATTCTCGAAAATTAACTATTTTTTACATGGTAATACCGACTTTCACAAACCTTCTCCTTCAATCAATGCTAATGCTAAATATAGTAAAGACCAGTTCTTTGTCCACTCTGTTGTTAAATTCCTCCATAATGGACTCCATCAATGAAGGCAGCCTCGTAATTTTCATTAACCTTTCAGCGGCAATATCTTAAAGCGGGCTACCCACCTGCCAAGAAATACCTCAAGAAAAAATCGAGCATATATTTCTTGTGCCTGGTCAAGAAATTTTGACGTTTATCAAACTTTCCATTTTTTTGGAAATTACTTTTATAAAAATGTATAAAACATGTTTAGTGAAATATTTACTCACCTAAGGTGAATCACCTTTGCCGTGAATCTGCACGTTTACCTCAAGAAATATATACGAGCATATTTATTTCTTGAGGTAAAGCGGCATTGCCAAGCATAGAAAATTGTAGTATTTTTTCTTATGAGCTGAGTATTGGCTCAAGAAAATCTGACGTGTGAAAACAGTTCTTGACCATTACTTGAGCGTTTTTTATATGGAGTTTGACATTTCTTGGCAGGTGAGTAGCCCGCTTTACTTGGACACAATGCTAAATCCGCAATGTGGCTGAAGCTCATCCTATTCACGCAGTGATCGTCTTTTTTTGTTTTAATAAATTTATATGATAGTGATAGAAAGCCACAACTGGCTATAGTATGTTCGAGTTTAGCTGCAATAAAATGTTCCCATTTTTATTTTTCAAATGAACCAAAAAAAAGTTTTATTTATCATTTGGCGTCCACCTAAATTGTGAAGAGTATTTTTTCTTTCACTTTCAAGGTCACACGCACTACGTTTGTCATAAACAATTCGCAAACGAGCACATTATTGTGAGAAGCAGCACAAATGCATGCGTAATGAAATTCAAATTTAGGCATGGGTAACAGAGCTGGTTGGGTTCTTGCGTTGATAGAGTGCAGCAAATGCATTGGGATAGCGCAATATAACATAAAGGCTCATTTACACGGGTCGATTTTTTTTGTTCAACCCTCAAAAACAAGGTGAAGATCGATCGAATTGCTATTTACACGGTCGATTGAAAAAAAAGTTAGAAAAATCGGCCCGTGTAAATCATCCTTCAGTGCGCACGATAGCTTGAGTAAAGTGGCAATTTCCCTTATATTTAATACAGATATTTTTATACCCAGTTTCATAACGACTGTTTGCAATGACGTAGAAGGCAAATAGCAATTCGATCGATTCACACTTTGTATTTGAAGGTAGAACGCAGTGAGACAAAAAAAATTGGTGTATCACACTTTAAAATCCGACAGTAAATGTCGAAGATATGAAGAAAAATGCAATTGGGCGACATCTGGGTTGCCAGAAAAATCATTTTTTTTAAATGTTTTTCAAAACACTTCATATGAGAGGAGTTACGGCCGACTTTTTTTTGGTGATACGCTCTATTGCACACATACATTTTCGAGTTCGCGCTAGCATTAGTAATGTTTCGAGTTCTAGCGCTAGCATTAGTAATGTTCGTTGAAAAAAAGTTAGTAAATACTTTGGCTGGCTCCTGCTGACAGCTATGGTAAAATATATGTATGGTGGCCTGTTTCAACAAACGCTTCACCGCAAAAGTTATTCCTGACTTTATGTTCAACGAACACGAGTATTATTGAGCTGTAGCTAATGCAGCGTTACCCAAATCTACAAACATAGCACCAATTCACTCGGTACCAAAAATATTATTCGATCACGTGTGGGAGCGATTACACTTATGATGTATGCGTTTACATAATAAACTAATTGTTTGTATATGATAATTGTCAAAATTTGGTGGTAAAAATTATGAATGGAGTGAAAAGAAAAGTAGGTGAAACCAAACATTATATACCTAGATGTGAGGATTTGTGGCATCACACAACAAAATTTTTCTTACAGAGATACAGGGGTCTATTAGCTATTTCGACGCAACGTAAAACTCCATAGAAATGACGAAATTTGTCGAAATCGTGTAACGAAATCCGATAAATGTCGTGATTTCTTTCGAGTTTTCGGTTCTCATGGAATATCTGATACAGAAGAAGTAAAAATTAAAGCAAATGCTTTCCTACACAACGGTAATGTTTGTAAGTCAATTTTTCGATTTTGCAACTGGGTATAAAATATGTAATTAAAATGTATCAAATGAAAAAAAAATGTAAAAAATAATAAATATTAAAAAATATAGGAATCTGTAGCTGTAGCAATGGCAACAGTACTTATTTGATATATTTTCTGTATTCATACCAGCATAACTGTGAATATTTTGACTACTTCCACTGCGCGGGCGTAAAATCGAGTTTATTATTGCAATATTTTTTTTTTTTGTATAAAATGAATCAAAATGTTGTGGTAAAAATGTGAATATAAAAATGTATTACATAATAGATAAGAAATTCCGCTATTGAGAAGTGTTTGTATAAAAGTTTCGGTTTGTTTTCGCTCGCAACATTCAACAAGTGATTTTGAATATTAACAGTTCGTAGGCGCTCAATTAAATTTAAAAAGGATTACGGGATTGTTGGAATATATTTGATAGAATGCATTGTTCCGTAAGTGTGCAAATTTGCAAAGAAAACAGTTAAAAAAAAACAACAAAACTACAGAAAATTTTACAAACTAAAGGTTGATTTCGACTGAGTTCAATCATCAAATACAGTGCCTCAATCGGACTTGGAAATCGACCCGTGTAGGTCAGTCTTAAGTAGATGAATTTACCTAATTTACCAAATAACAGTGCTACATTTGGCTTATAAAGTTAGATTTTGCACGCACCACACTTACGCAATTTTTAAATATGTCGATCTCAGCGCCCTCTTACGATTTGTTTGCATTGATTTTTTTTTATATTTTTCTGTGAGTAATGTACTTTTTTCTACAGCAGAGCCAAATTCTGACTGCATTCTAAATATTTCGGCCATAGCGCCACCTAGTGAGCTTTGTGTAAAGGCGCACATTGTAGATATACGTTACGAGCTCGAGACCAAACTGCGTGCGGTTCCGGGTTAAACTAAATCGTTGCAGGTCTCATTGCATGAATAAGTGCTCCGACTAAGTATTGACACAATAATAAAAACAAGTTCGTAACCTTGACATATTCTGGAAAGACAAAAATACTCCCCGAAGGTTTTGGGAAGCATTGCCGAATTAACAGTCCTTGGTCGTATATGAAACCGGTACGATCCGGTAAGCTCTTGCGGTACTGCCCGACTGTCTCGCGAGCGATTTAGTATGACCAGTGGAACCTTCTAGGTCATGTCATCCCTCCACCCGTAAGGAAGGAGAAGATGGGTAATGAGACGTGAGAAGCATCACATCCGTAGATCAAACATCTACCATATTTTAAACCCCCGGGCATATTTTAAACCCCTAACCCTCAGGGGGAGAGGCTTCGTTGATCGTTTCTTCACACTGACCATCATGTGATACATAAATCAGCAGCGTCTCGTAGGGCATGCACAAATAAATTAAGGATCTGTGTTCTTTTAGTTAAAATTTTTCTTTTAAAGTTTAAGTCCTTCAGCACTATATGAAATAATAAGAATTTTTTTTTTCACAAATTTTTTATCGCCTTCGCCCATAGTACATTTGCTGTTTGGTGCTTTACATTGGCTCAGCGTTGGCTGTATTGACTAAAGGTGAGGCGCCACGTTACATTATTGCACCAGCTGCAGTACAGTTTCAGCAACAACAACTGCATTTCACAAACCAACAATCTCTTCCCGTTAACAACAACAATTTCGAAGTATCACCAGTGCATCCCACTAGCCCAGCAACATCACCACACTTCCTAACTTATTATCGTTATGCGGCGCCCGCAGTAACAACTACAATTAGACCACCAATAACAGCAGTAACAAGTACAATTGTACCAACTGTCCAAGCTGCGTCAACCCAAACATTGAATCCCGGCTATATTTACAGCGCGCCTACATCTGCAGGCTACAATCATGACGCCTACTATGCACCATATAATCAGCCCAATTATCCAACAGCCACTTTGACAGCTCACAGTGACGCTGATGTAGAGCACGCCTCATGGAATATCACACCCAATTACTATGTGTCACAGTCGGCGGCAACCAACAGTGAGAAAAACTCGCAAGCTGCATCGAACTTTTATGCAGCACGTGAGGCGACGCACAAGAGCGAAGTGGCGCAAGAGACACAATCAACGCAGAGAGAACAGCGAGAACGCAAGGAAGAGCCAACTTCGCAGCAGGTGATTTCGGTCGATGCAGATCAAACACAACCACCACTAACGCCCTATCAGCGCATATTTCGTGAGTTTGCTGATTATTTGCTATGGAAAAGAGAGCAAGCGAAACAACAGCAACAACAACAACAGATTCAAAAAAGTCAAGAAGAACAAGCATTAAGTAGCGCTCCAACGAATGGTGACTTTTCTGGCGCACCGAATCAATTTGAGTTCACAGCGCCATCTGCTGGAGCTACACAAATCAGCAGCGGGACTCATGAAGTGCCACAGCTCAGCCCAACTGTGAATTTACCACAAACCACGGATACACCATCAGGAGATGGACAAACTCTCCAAAGACCAATAGTTGTTGCCGGCGTCGGCCATGCACCAAGTGAAAATCATGTGGCCTATTTATCAAAGCCTCCCGAGTCTTGGGGGTTGCCACCTTACAATGCTGGGCAAACTGAAACCGCGGATGGGCAACTGCAAGCAATATTCAGTGAACAAGGGACACAAGGTCCCCTGAATGGTGGACTTAATCGGGATCAATGTGGGGGTAGCGAACATGCACCATATCAAGAAGGTGATAGTGCGCCGGGGAGTGTGGGTGGGGGACCAAAGTCTGAACCATTTGATTGGAGAGAGCAACAACTGGTATTAGAAGAAAAAAATCGTCAACAGCAACAACAATTACTACAACAGCAACAAGAATTACTAACACAGCAACACCAACAACAACTGTCGCTACAACAGCTACAAGAAAAACAACAACAATTACTACAACAACAAAAGCAACACCAACAACAACTATCTCTACAACAGCTACAGGAAAAACAACAACAGCAATTGATACAACAGCAACAAAATCAACACCAACAACTATTGCTACAACAGCAGCAAAATTTACAGCCAGAACAACAACATCCATTACAAGACAAACAGCACCAACAACACCTAGCACAGCAACAGTTACAGAATGAACAACAAGTATCGTTACAAAATCTACAACAAAAAATACAAGAAGCTCAACAACAGCAATCGGTACAGCAGCAACAACAAATATCGCTACAACAAAAGCAACAGTTAGAACCACAACAAGAACACAAATTACAACAATTATCGCAGCAACAGTTACAGCAAGGGCAAATACAACTTAACGAGGTTCAACAACAACATATGCTACAACAGAAACAAAAACCACAGCTATCGCTACAAATGCTACAACAAAAACTACAACAACAACAACCACCACAGCATAAACAACAACCAAAACTCACGCTTCAAAAACTACAACAAAAACTACAAGAAGTCCAAAAACAAAAAACACTAGAACAACAAAAACAACAACAACAGATTCATGTACAGCAACAATATCTAACACAACAAAATTATCCACTACAACCACAACAGCAGGAGCAAAAACAACAACAACAATTTCATATACAGCAACAATATCCAACACAGCAAAATTATCTACTACAACAACAGCAGGAGCAAAAACAACAACAAGGACAACAGTATCCACAACACCCACATTATCATACACATCAACAACAACTTCAACAAACCCATGCTGACCTATTTCCAACTCCAACGCAGCAACTACCAACTCGATTAGGCGATGAATGGCATGCGCAGAAAATACAGTGGCCTCTAAGTCCCGCACTCTACGAACCACAATTACAACAACAACAACAACATCAAGGTCATTCACTGCAGCAAACCGCCATGCACAACTTTGTAAACGAAGCAAATCAAGAGGGGGAAGCACCACCACAGCCGATGCAACATGCTGGTGGAGTTTTTGCGCAATCAGCGGTGGGAAATGATTTGTTACATCAACAACATAGACAACTGGCTGCACAACAACAACAACCAGCAGGAAATACGCATTTGCTGAGGCAAACGCTTGAGGCAACTACGCCCGCAGCAATTTTTCAAGGCTCCCATCTAACGAGCCCAAAAGCTCAGCCAGCTCAAAAAAACTCCCATTCGAATGTAAATTTCAACTTAGATGCAACGTTGATTAGACGACCACATATAACCTATGGTGTGCCCTTGTAGAGCTGAGATTGCAATCATTATAATGCCATAGATGTAAATATATTTCTGACCCTTATTTTAAGTGAAAGTTTCGCGAGCGCAAAAACAAACAATAATATTAGGTGCATATTTATGATTAGTCTAAACAACAAATTAGTATTAGTTCATTTGATACGAATAAAAAAATAAATTCCTGAAAGCTTTATTTCGAAATTTCTAAGATCATGAAACAACGCCATAACTGGTCTCAAGCTTGGTTCGGGTTTTCTGGTTGCAAAGACCCAAAATAAATTGAGTGTGGTAAGAGGATTATGAGACAAATAGTTCTCTCCTTGAAACGGTACTAATTTATATCTATGTATAAATCAGAGATCGCCAAATAGAAACGTGAGGGTGTATTGGTAAAAGGGAGAATAACTCCGAAACAGTGATGTAACAAACAGATATTTCATATCAGTCAAAGTAGGCAACATAGATTGCCGATTTGCTTTTTTTTAAGAAATGCAAAAAATTTGAACTTTTTAAAATTTTTTTTCGTAATATCTTGGTATACCTCCATTTTTGCACTGTGGAACAATTGTATGTTACATTATTAAAATTTTTTTTTTTTCACAACTATCGATCTCTTTAATTTTTTTGACCTGAATAATCTGACTTCAGATTTGAGCTCAGCACACCCAAAAGCTTCAGAAATCGTCGAGAAACCAGGTGGGATTTTGAAAAAGTTCAATTTTGTTGTACAGTGTAATCAGAGAACAGAAAAAAAAGTTTTGGGCAAAATTGAATATATTTTCGGTTCTTTCATTACTTTTTACCTTTCGATCCATAAGTTTTGGGTTCCAAGTTTTGTGTGAAAATTATAACTAGGGTGGTCCTTATTTGTACGGAGACAATTTTAACATCAAATTTCACTGGGCTGAGTCCCCACATGTTGTTGTTGTTGTAACGAGGTGTAGCCCTGCCTAAATGTCTGACAGGGTCACCTCGAGTGTATTGCTCTTGGCCGGGTCGATATAAGAAAACGGCCCGGGTCGTTTCGGCACGATGGGTACAGCACAAGTACTGGTACCGTTCTCGTAGATCCGGCAATACAAGAAACTAAACTAGCCGTGCAGGCTATGTAGGTCATTTAGCGTTACCCAGGGTGCACCAACTGGGAGGCGACCTACTTTTACACCCCACATCGATTGTATTATATATATACCGAGATATTATATAGAACTTTTGGACTCTATGGGTTCCATTCGCAGACCGTGTGATATCTTTGACTACGGTGTTATCGATTTAAGACATTGAGTCGACGTGCTATACGAAAACTAACACTTTCAATTTGTCTCTGGCGAAAAGTAACACTTTTATTTTGTGTCTGGCGAAAAGTAACATAGAGTCCAAAAGTTCAAGTGTAAGTTTTCGTCAGATACAAATTGAAAGTGTTAGTTTTCTTACAGAATTTTAAAAGTGTTAGTTTTCGTATGGCACGTCGAATTAAACTGAAGGAAATATTTTTTTTAGTATCCATAGCGTAATCTGAACTTATATCGGGACTAAAGCTTCTGCTTTATATCTTCGGCTATAGAAGATACTATGGAGTTGGGCCTTACGCACTTATGTACGTACGCCACTATGCGAAAAAGCTCTAGACTCCATCACACAAGCTCATAAATAAACCAAAACCCACGCATAAGGGGCATCAATTACATTGCATCACTTAACCATGACCATGACCATGTGAAGGCGTGAAGAAGCGAAGACAAAAACGTTGCGGTTGTTTTATTACGTCACATACATACGAAAACTTTATATGTATAGAATTACACTTCCACCGGAACTGAAATCGATATCCTCTTTAGCCACCAATGCCGCCAAGCGAGAGTAAAAGGGTCTGCGTATGATTGCAGTCTGTGTAGTCTTAAGCGGTAGTAGCTAAGGTTCAAATGCACCGATATATCATTTTACAACACTTTTTGCAGAGTCTTCGAGATCAGTATGAAAGACTCAATAATGCTGAGCTCCACATTTTATAATAAAAACTGATAGCAAAGACAGGAAGCTGCATAGTTAACGGTTGTCAATCGCATCGTATAGTTGCCAGAGAAATTTTCTGTCATAACGCACAGCAGAAACAGTTATTTATTGAAAGGATTGCAAGTAAGGTAAGTTAAGTAGAAGAAAAAGAAGACCAAAAAAGGATACCAAAAAAGTGAAAGGAAAAGGAGGAGATGAAAGAGTAGAGAAGGATAAGACGGAGAAAAATAGTGGAAGACACCAGAGATTTAGAACAAAGAAGAAGTAAAGGAGATGATAAATAAAAAAGGAAATTGAGATGATGAGATGTAGAGTATAGAGAAGAAAAAAAATATTAGGAAGAAGGAAAAACAAGAGAAAGGGAAAAGAGAAAGAAAAGAAGACAAAACTTACTGTCTAGCAAACCAAAAAAAAAAAAACAAAGTAAGAGAATGAAAAAACTGAAGGAACATAAAAAAAGAGGAAGAATAAGAAAAAATAAAAATAAGAGAAATAAGAAGAAGACGAGGTAAGGAGAAAAATAAGCCTAAAAAGAAACCAAGAAGAACAAAGAAAATAAATAAGTTTGAAAATGGGCGGAATGTGGATCAGGAAAGAGAAGCAAAAAGAAAGAGTTATATCTTGGTGGAGAGAGGTAGAAGCTGAAGGAGAATAAAAAGAAAATCCATAAGAAGCAACCAAAAAAAGGTCAAAGAAAGAAGGAAGAAGAAAGGAGAAGAAAAAATGTTCGATGAAAGAGAAGAGAATATGTGACGGGTTTGAGGAAATAGAGAAAAATTTAGATGAAAAATAAGACAGCAAGGACCAAGTAGATGGAAAGTAGGAAGAACAAGAAAAAGAAGAGATAGCAGAAAGGAAATAGAGAGGAAAGGGAAGATATAAAAGGGAAAGATATATAAAAATAAAAGAAAACAGAAAAAAATAAAATTTGGAAGAAAGAAAATCAATAAGAGAAAGGAGAGGTGTATATAAACACCACTTTTTGGCAAAATTTGTGAGCACATTCAAACTAAAACAATTCTACACTGTCTCTTCCCACAGCTGGACACTAAAAGAAATGTATGCGAAAATTTGCTGATTTCGAATTTCAAAAAATTTCAACGCAAACTCAACTAAACTACTACTAACAGCACAACCAGTCGAGCGAAATGAAGCTGTCAGCAAAGCCGCAACTCTTGCTGTTGTTGCTATTGTGGCGCAGCCACCACTGTGCCGCCGAGTCAACAACAACGCACGCCAGCAATGTGAGTAAACGCCAGCTGCAATACAGCGGCAGCTTTGCACCTTCGAACGCTTTCATGCATGCTTCGCGCCTACTCTACGATCCCGGTTATAATGCCCAACAATCACATGAGATGTCAGCGGAAATGACCAGCAGAAGCACCAACGCAGCAGTTGCTATGATGAACTCACCAAATGCGCCACATCATTTCCAACAACGCTCGCCAGATCCACGCTTACCGGGTTTGCAATTCGAGGCGCCACAAACATTTTCGCATATTTATTTTCCGCATGTCTACGCGCCATCCTCACAAATTGGACCAGGTCGTACGGCGCCACATGTCTTTCCCGCTGATACGCCAGCAGCAATGGCAGCGCGCAATAGCGGTCAATCGTATAGCACTAGTTCGACTTATTTTGTGCCGATGAGTGTGTTGTATCATCCGAATGTGGGTCCACAACAGCACCACATACATTCACATCGACAGCTCCAGCAACAACAGCAGCACCAACAACAACAGTTGCAACAGCAGCAGCAGCAGCAACAACAACAGTTGCAACAGCAGCAGCAACAACAACAACAACATCAGCTGCAGCAGCAGCAACAACAACAACAACAACAACAGCAACAGGCGCAAGCTTATAGTGCCTTACCACCACCTTTGCCGCCGCCAGCACAGTATCAACAATACCCACCACAGCCACAGACACCCCAGCCACCACCACCACAAACACCACCGCTGCCATCGCAAGCACAAGCCCACCAGCCACAGCAACAGCCCGCCAACCATGATCAGCAGCAATCCACATCACAACAAACACTCTATCAGCGACATTCACAACAACTGCCAACCGGCCAGCATCCACTAGCACCGCCACTACCTCCATTGCCGTTGCCACGTTTACCACCCTTGCACCATGGTCAGCAGCATGGGCCACCACCGCCGCCGCCACCACCACCATTGAACTTTCAACCGCCCTTTCGCGCTTCACAATTTCTAGGTTATATGCATGATGATCCGCGAAACACCGCGCAGCATATTGGCGGAGGAGGAGATCAGCGCGCGCCACTCTATACCGAAGCCTATCCGATGATAGCGCCACAGCCACTGGTTAAACCGATTTATGAGCGCATGCGCGATAATTACATGAATGATGCGTCGCAACAAAATTATCAAGGCGCAACGACGGAACATGCGCGCTATGGGCGTTATATTTATATGGCGCCGAGCAATATGTATGCGCTCTTCAAGGCGTCCTAAGATAGATAAAAAAGAGAGAGCAAGTTAAGCAGCTGAAGAGAGAAAGACAAGAAAAGAGAGCAAAAAAAAAAGAAAATATGGAGAAAGATTGAACAAGATAGCGAGGAAAGGAGGGAAAGTAGAGGGAAATATTTTATATGTTCACAAATAAACTTTTAAGAAGCTATGACGGCCTAACCTTGGACTTATGTTAAGTTTGTAGTTTTTTAAGATGAAACTTGCATCTATATTATACTAACACATATACATCACACATACTTGTATTATTTACACACATGCACTATTTGAAGTAATAAACACACAATGGACCATAGAACTTGTTTTAAGTTGGCATCGAAAAACTAGTGCTTTGCGAGGTGTCAAAATATGGACCAAAGAATATGGGGAAAAAGATAATTATTATTTAACTAGCTGACCTGGCAAACAAATTTATTTCCCTGCATATTTCTCTAACCCGATCCCTATATCTACCACTACTCTATAGCCTACCATCAGGTTCTGAAAGTCAATATGAAAAAACTGATGGGTGCTGTAAAGCATGTCTAGCCGGATTAAATTAATTAAAATTTAAATTTTAATGAAAAAAATTGGGCCAGTGGATCGGCTTTTACAAAATTTCGAGTTCGAATTATATATACATACATATATAGTATAGATAGATATAGATATAGAAAGATATAGATGTATAGTAGTGTGGGAGTGAAGTTGCGAAAGTCTATGAGAGCAAAAACCATTATATGTAAGTAAGTGTATTTTCCAAAGCGAGGAGCTTAATCAAAGGGAAAGAAAAGAACGAAAATCTCTATGTGACATGAAGATGCCGAGGAAAAAATACTTTCCTTCCAAGAAATCAAATGTTAAAACCTCAGCTCCTGAATGCTTTGTCGACACCAAGGAAACACTACAGAAAGGTACTAAGCAACATGGCAAATGACTAAATAAAGAATAGGACAGGAAACCAAGAAGTGAAGAACGATGCTTGACGTTTAAGGATAAAGGAAGGCCTAGACTTATAGCTTGAAATGCAAAAAAAAAAAAAAAAAAAATTAAAAAGTAAACTCACATACCGGAAGAAGATGAAAACGGATTAAGGAGCTCGGAAACTAAGGAATCAAGAAGCTGAGAAGCTGCCAAGAACCAAAATAGTCCAAGTGTTTGAATTAATACACGGCTAAAAAATTAGCTTAAATTTTAAACCCGTCTAAAGATTAAGCTATTTTTTTAAATTTCTTTGTACACTATTCCAAACCTTTCAATTACCTACAAAGAATATTTTGGTTTCGATTGAACATCTCAAGAAAAAGAAGGCTAGAATTGGTTTTTTGGTTTCTCTAAAAAATGTTTCAAGTAATTGAATTTTGCCATTTAGAGCGCCTCGCCTCGAGTCCTGCCAACTGACTCAATTCTTTTATATTTATTTTAGTTTGAAAACTTTTTGGTTTAAAATTAAAACTTTTTTGGTTTAAAATTTTTTGTGTCGTTTTCATTTATTTTTGAAAGCCTTTTCAAGTAATTTTTTCCCACAACATTTATGTTAGCGATGTAGCTCAGTGGTACAGCAGTCGGGTATAATGCAGAGAGTCTTGGTTCGAGTCCCTGCTAACGAAAAAAAAATGTTTTCATAAAATAAAAATTTAAGACATTTCCCGTTTAAAATATAAACCCTTTTCATTTCGCCAATTTTCTTGAAAACTGACCCAGCTTAAATATGACATCAATTTTGGTTTAGTCATATACATATGCAGCCCAAAAAAGTTAAAAACTTAGGAACTTTGAAAATTTTGTGGACTTTTGACCAGTCGAATAATTTTTTTATCTTGTTTATTTCGATCTTGTTGAAGGATCTTGTCAAACCGCTTCACCTCTACTGGTCATCGAACCAAGGAGAGGGAAGAAAAATGTCTACGCAACAAAACAAAACGGTTTGACAAGATCCTTCAACAAGATTTAAATTGCAATCATAGAAGTGGGTATTGTCTGAAGCATTTTTCAACTCGTTTTCGCCAAAACTCAAAAGAATAATTTGATAAAAAGTTATTCGACTGGTCAAAAGTCCACAAAATTTTCAAAGTTCGTAAATATAATGACCAATAATAATAATTAAAAAAAAAAAAAAACAAAAGACCTATTAATAAACTGTCTTAAAAAATCAAGTTCAATATTTGCAGCTCTGTAAGGCAGTAGGAATTATGTAAATAAAAAATATGTAATAACTTAACTTGATAATTTCGATTAAACTTCCCATCTCATATCTGAACATCTTTTTTTGTAACACCTAAACGACATTATACAAAGCATACAACATTTCCAGTCACCAACTCATGATTAATTCAAATAAGCACCCTTTAAATGAAATTCGCATGTTTTGTTGACGAACAATTAATAATAAAAAAAAAAAAAAACAGAAATGTGTTAAATGTCAGATATTACGAGTAAAATGGTCAAAGACACTGACTTTTGTTTGCAATACAAATTGTTTGACATTGTTTTGGTTTTTGTTGTTACATACTTTTGTTTTGTTATTGTTTTGCTTTATAGCGCTACACACATCCTCATTGGCTATTTACGGCTAGCTATATTTTTGATAACTATCATTAGTTGTGTGTAGTTCCCTTATACAATACACAATTCAAACATTTAAATGCCCAAAGCATGCGATCTAGTGAGCGAGTTTGTGTCTTAAGTCTTTCGTTTAAATTGGACTAGCGCACAATGGGAAGCCATAGCTGTTATTGCTATTGTACCTTTACCTACTTACAATGGTTATTAGCTGGAAGCTGGCGCTTAAATCAAAAGACGTTATAACTATTAAGGTTAAAAATTAAGTATTACATATCGATATTTGTACGAGTATGTTGTGGAGTTTCAGGCTGAACTGTTTTTCGGCGATTACGTATAGATGAATGTTCGTATGTATGAATGTAATGTATGTATGTTGGTACCTATAGTAGCTGCAAACTGTAGTGATTTATAAATTTTACACATATTTTCGTACTTTCAACGGTCACTTTCAATTATTAAATGCACTTTTTAATTAATTTTTTGAGAAATTGTTAAATTTTTTTGAAAATCAGTTGGCGGTAAAAATAAAAACCATCACAATGATGGTATATGTACATTTTGAAACCTGATGTAACAGCAACCAAGTAATTATCCTGGCTTGATGCCCTTTGTTAAGCTAGCGGCATGCATTCTGTTCGAGTTATGTCATTTGTTTGAGTTGAAAGAAAAGCAAACTAAAAAGTTCAGCCTAATTTTAGAGACCGCAATTTTAAAAATGGACCAAAATAAATGTAGTCACGCTCGGTATATTGAAAGCTGGTGTATCTCTATGTGCATATGAATTCGTACTAGAGGTTTACGCCCTAAATTTTGCGGCGGCTATGACCATGAAGTTAGATTTCGATTGGAGGTACATTAAAGAACTAGCCACATTCTCCAATCCTTAACGTTAGACGACGTCTCCGAGAAACACTGGAGAAACATAGCGTTCTCAAACAAAATGGAACATAATTCACAAATCGAGAAAACCATAATTCTGTTGTCGAATTCTAATGTCATTCTCTACTGGGGATCTAATGTGATTTGTGTTTTTGCCTAGTTCTCTAATGCTATGGATACACACGCGGTGATTATCTCCAACAAATCTTCTTTAATCAGATTCAAATTCAGGATGAACAATCGGCGCCATCTAGTGCTTTGGTTATAGTACTTGCGCTTTAAAACTGGATGTCGCTGAGGATGGTTTATTTTTAGGTGACTCTAGTGTCCAGTAGCGGTAAAGTCGTAATTTTGGTAGCTGTCCTTGCTATTTTTGTTTATTTATCGATGACAGTAGCGGTCAAATCGTTAGCTCGTTTTCTGAAATCTGCTCAAATCTTCTTCATTTTTGGGAGTATATAATGAGGATTATGCTCAAGTAAACTCCCAAAAGCCGAGTTAATTCGGAATTTGCGCTAATGTATCAGCCGTATAACGTGAAGACGAACATTTGTCCGACCTTAGAGACTGTGTTTGTTGGGAATTGAAACTTTGGAATGTGGCCCAAAAAATGTTTAAAAAATTGCTCAACCAACTCAAATTTTCAACCGTTAAAAAATAAAAATTCGGTTAAAAAATGTCCCATCTCAGAATTTTGAAAACAGGGTGATCTTCCACTCAGCAGTCGAAATACTCTACCGCCAATAAAAAGTGTTTTCAATTCTGTCGAAATTTCTGGTCGGAAAACTACTTCAAAAACGAAGATTTCCTGGGTACAATAGGACAGATCCTCTCTCTACCCCAACGGACACGGTCGGATAGGCTTTCCAACCCCAGTCGGAGACCATTCAAGAATTACGATTCGGAGTTAACATACAGGTTGAGCTATTTACATTCATCACTTTGTGTTCGTTACAGTCATCAATCAAATTCAATTGGGCATACCTTTTTACAAAAAAAAAAAAAAAAAAATTAGGTCGATAAAGAGTAAATTTGAAAAAAAGCTCCACCAAAGTACTTCACTAAATTTGAGTTAATCTAACCATTAGTATTAAATAAGATCATTTAAGTTGTACTTTCGCGCAAATTAAAGTGGTAAAGCGACGCAAGCGGAAGAGAGCAATAGGGAGTTGACTTCAAAAAGATGAGACCGGCTTACATTTTTACTCTGAAGCATAACGGTTGCTCATACAACGTGGCGACCATGCTAAGAAAATCCACAGCACAGAGCTCATAGCTGCTTAAACTTTGACTCTTTCTATAAAAACTAACGGTATTGCTGTGAAAAACATTAGTCGTGCATTTGACGGCAACCAAACGGTTGATAAGCATATTTGATAAACGCGCAAACTCGAAAAATAACGAAATACAACAAACAACAACAAGCAATAGAAGGCGAAGGATTTTAAATAAATTTTTTGCTGAGCAAAACGACACTAAAATTGCTCAGTCATGAAATATTTTGTAAGTGCAACAAAAAAAAAAAAAATAAAAAAAAAAAAATAAAATAAAAAACTTTAAAAACTTTTTGTTTTAATTTGGAAAAATATTTAGAAAAAATTTAAACAAATCTTTAAAACCATTAAAAAATGTTAAACAAAAATGTGAAAAACCAAAAACTTTCAAAAAAATGGTGCTATATTTCAACAAATCAACAACAAAGTGGAACAATTTTTCTGAGAAATGAAAAAAAAAATGTTGTGAAAAAGAATTTTTCAAACGTACATGTAAAAAATCATTAAAAAAAATTAAGAATATTTACAACCACTATGAAATTCTACCGAAATTGCATTGGCATTGACCGCCGCACACAATTTTTGATTGCAAATTAACATACGTGCCAGCAAGGAAAAGACTTGCTTGATAAATACGAATTTAGAAAATAAACCGTTCTTTCACTAGTTTTTGACCCAATTCGTCAAACGAAAATCCACTACAATATTTTATACATACACGGTTAACAATTTGAACCTAAATTTTAAACTTTTTTGGACTACTTATATGACCAAACCAAATTTGGTTTCAAATTTAAACTAGACCAGTTTTCAAGAAAATCGGTTAAATGAAACGGGTTTCAATTTAAAACCACAAATGTTCTAACAATTTTCTAAAGAAAAAATAATATTTTGTCCGTTGGCTGGGACTCGAATCAACCCTCCCCGCATCATGCTCGTCTGCTCTACCACTGCGCTATATTGCACACATAAATGTTGTTGGCAAAATTCAATCTTGAATAAGCTTTCAAAAATTAATGAAAACAAAACAAAAATAGTAGACCGAAATGGTTTTGATTTTAAACCGAAAAGTTTCAATTTTAAACCGAAAAGTTTTAAGAATATAAAAAAAGTTTAAAAAATATGGTAGGTACTTGGCAGGAGTCGAACGAAGGCGCTCAGAAGTGACAGCCGACTGCTCTACCGATGAGCTATGCCGCACATTAAATTCAATTACCTTCAAACAAAAAAAAAAAAGAAATTGAAATGTTTTTTAAACTTTTGGAACGTTTAAAATATTCAAAAAAAGTCTTAAAAATCGCTCAAACTTAAAACGGGTTTAAAATTTAGGCCCATTTTTTTAACCGTGTACTTCAAGGCCACTTTCTTACTTGAGGGTTAAAAGAGAAATATAAAATTAATTTTTCTTCGACTTCTACCTAATTGTGGTTTCTTTTATGTTTTTTTTCAGATTTTGTTTGGCATCATAACGACGCTCTGTGTGGCCAACACCTGCGCCATCGCTACAGCAACGAAATCTGAAGTTCCTAAAAGCGTTGGAGATAAGCCTAAACGAGAGGCGCTAGTGTCCAGCGGCAGCGGCAATGGTGCCACTAATTATCTTTCACCATCATTGAAATATTTGCCACCAACGCCTATTTCGCACAACAACAACCAAGCGAGTAGTCATGGCAGTCACGGCAGCAGCGCAGCTGGTTTTGGCTTAGTTGGTGGCAGTGGCAGAGGCTATGATTTCGCGCAGGTTGGTGCGCCCCAAATTAAAACTTATATTGTACAAGCACAGCCGGGAGGGCATGGAAGCGCACACAATGGTGCGGCGAATGCTTTTTCAGGTGCAATCCAATTAGGGACTGGGCACGGTGGAGGCGCGGTATATAATAGTGGCGGTGGATATAATGGAGGTGCGGGACACAATAGTGGCCACGGCTATGGTAACAGCGCGATTTACTTAAGTGGCGCTGGATTTAGCGGTGCTGCGGGGCATAACGCCGGTGAGACATACAACAGTGCCGCTGGATATGGCGGTGGCGCTGGACACAATAATGTTGGTGCGGTATATAACAGCGGTGCAAGATACAGTGGAGCCGCTGGACATAATGGAGGTGCGGTATACAGTGGTGTGACAGGATACAGTGGAGGTGCAGGGCATAATTTAGGTGCGTTATACAGTGGAGGTGCAGGAAACAGTGGTGGTGCTGCGGTATATAGCAGTGGGTTAGGACAAAGTAGCAAAGGTGCTAGCTATGCAGGCAGTGTGGGATATAGTGGTGGTGCAACACATAGCGCGGGTGGTGGCGCAGGTCATAGTAGCAGCGGAAGCTACAAAGGAGGCGCTACGCAAAGCAGCACAAGCGGGGGATACAGCAGTGGTAGTAGCGTGGGCCATAGCAGCAGCGGAGGCGCGGCGCAAAGCAGCAGCAGCGGTGGATATAGCAGTGGTAGTAGCGCGGTACATAGTAGCAGCGGCGGCGGCGGACACAGTAGCGAAGCGGGACACGGCAACAGTGGAAACGTTGTGCGTTACAGCAGCAGTTTGGGTGGTTTATATAAAAAAGGCTACTCTGGCGGTGGAGGACAACACTCAAGTAGCGGCGCATCACACTACTATGGCGGCAGTGGTTATAGTGGCTATAAATCCAATCACAAATCTGAACCATTCATAAAAACATTCGTCATACCGGTTAGTGATATCTACAAGGGCGAAGGCGGTCATGGTAGTCATGGCGGACACTTGCATCTTGGTCCTAAAATACATGTCGTTGGCGCGTACGGCGGTGGTGGTCATGGTGGAGGCGGTCATGGTGGTCATGGTCATCAATATGCATCAAGCGCAGGTGGATTTGGAAACGTGCACGTTCTAAATGGTGGCAGCCATGGCGCCAGCACTGGTGCTGCCACACTCGATGGCTACTTAGGGCATGGTGGTGACGGCGCTGGCACGCTCGAAAGTTATTTGGGCGGCGCGCTCGTTTTGGGGGGCTTAGCGCATGGCGGCAGTCAAGGTGGTCACGGCGGCGTTGGTGGTGGCGGTGGTGCAACAGTTGCCTATGCCAATCATGCAGGTTTTGGCAGTGGTAATGACTTTTCACAGAGCTCACATGGCAATTCTTTGGCGAACTATGGCATTACAGCTGATGTAACAGTTACATCGGATCATGGCGATGATGGCGCGAGTGAAAGCTATCAAAATAGCGGCGAAGATACACCCTCCTATGCGGTGGGACAGAAGGGGTTGGGTCATTTTGGCTTTAGTGCCAGCAAGCCTCAAGCATTGGGCAACAATTTTGTTACGTTAGGTAAATCCGGATATGCTGTTTATAGCGGCAGAGCGCCTTTCAAGCCATCCACCTTTTTGGGCAACACACACGAGGCATCGTCGTCGGAAACAGGCTCACAATATTTACCACCTACCTCAGCTGGCTATCAATATGAACCAGCATCTGTACTGCAGGGTGGTAATTCCGCAAGTGCTGGCCCATCACACAGCGCAAGCTACTTACCGCCTCATCAGCACTGAGAGAGCGCGCATCAATTGATACTCAGCATTTTCATTGCCACTATCAGCCAGTATCATTCGTTCAAATATTCATACTTTTTTGTATTGCTATTTATTTATTAAAAGCGTTTTCCTATTCAATTCTGTTAAAATTGTATCGATTTTCATTATCTCACCAATATTCTCATGTATTTATATTTTAAACTTAATAAAACGTATTTAAAATTTAAGAAAAAATGCTTTGGATTTATTCAGCATTTCGAGAATGCAGCGGAAGGTTTGTATAGCTGAATATGCGCTGAATTGCATAACGCAATATAAGTAGTACAAACTTGTGAATGTTTAGACGAGCTGAATATGTGCTGAATTGCTGTTTTTGACTTTAAATTGCGCTGAATTGCACCTAAGCTATGAATACAGTTCAATGAAATTCTATAAAGCAGATCAAATTTAGCTATCAGTTGCTGAATACGCGCTGAATATACTTGCATCACTGCCTTAAACTTGCACTTATTTTTTTTGCGTAAAATAAACAAAAGCTGGAAGCTCAATATGCGCTGAATTCATTAAGCAATTTTTTATAGTTGATAGCAAAATCGTACACTTATTTGTAGCTCGCTTACAGTTAAAAAAAAATGCGCTGAATTGCCATTGTTCACGCGATAGAAGTTGCAAAAACAGCCAGTCCAGTTTAACTAACTAAATGAAAATCAGAAAATATGTTACAAAGCTACTGCATTGCTTTGCTTACCCTCGTGGCATCTTTTATCAGTAAGTTAGATGCGCGCTGAATAAGCAAACCTTCTTCTATACTTCGAAATTGATAATATGTACTAAAAAGGGCAAATTATGCTGAATACGCTGAATTGATAAAAAAGGTGCTATAGACCTTTTATTTGCAGTAAAATTTTATCTACGAAAAGAAATTGATTGCAATATTTGGGAACCTGAGATCGAGTTTGTATATATGTAGCTTTTCGCTGAATTGGCAAAGGAACGCTTTAAAATGACAGAGATGGATGGTATATAACTTTTTATGTATCTTTAAAACTTCGTGTTCCGTTAAAATCTACAAAAGATTATTTAACAGGAGCCATTTTGAGAAAGTTAGTGAATCATTTTCCGCTGAATACGTAAATATAAGTTCGAAAGCGGCAAAATATTGTATGCTGTAAATGAAGCGCTGAATTAGCATATCTCTGGCTATCACACTTCCTTAAAATTCGCTCAAAGATGTACAGACTCTGTTTTATAACCCAAATTGCAGAAATAATACCCAAGTGGTTAGTTGAGTTGAGCTAAATTGATAAAATCAAATTAAATTATCGCTGAAAAAGAGCGCACATCTCTTTCTAACCCACTTAAAGCTTTAAATGCTGTGCTGAATTCGCAAACTCTTATCTGCTCCCGGATAAACATTCGGATAAAACTACAAACGATTTTGCCGACTCTGATTTCAAGTTGTCTGCATTAAAATGACACCAATAGGAGCCTATTAATTGGCTCATTTGCCAAATTCAGCGCGAGTTAGCAAATTATTTCTGTGCATACTCAAAGTACATGATACACATTTTCAATGGGTTAAATGCTTTTTGGGTTACTAAGCTAAGTTAGGTGCATAATAATACAAGCATAACTAACCGCAAACCAAATCAAGCTGAATCTGGCTGAGAATTTTAAAATTTTCACCACAAACGTGCTTGAAAATTTGAATGAATTTCAAAGAAATTCAAAACCAATCCACGTTCAAACGAAAGCGCTGGAATTTCAATGAGGCGCCTAACTGAAATTGAAAGTGCAGCATGAAGTCAAAATATATTTGACTTTTCGTGTTTTATTAGTGATTTGTCAGCAGCAGAAAAGTGGGAAATGAAAAAAAAAAATACAATAATCGGATAATTTGTTATCAAAAAACTCCCATTTACATATGTTTAAATGTATGTTCACACCCATGCAATCATGTGTAGAGTCAAAGCTGCTGGAAAATGTTCAAAACCAATATACACTCAAACGTGTTTTTTCCAAGTAGTGTTTTGCTTATCTATCAAAATTATAAAGTCAGCAACCTTCTGCTGCCAAATGTTTTTCCTCTTCGCTACGCAAGTCATTGTCACACAATTTGATGATTTTAATTTTCTGGCCTTGTTATTATGCGACATTGGTGGCGTAGTTATTAAGACGTATGCATTTAGAAATAATGTAGGAAAACTGTGCGGTGTATGGCTTAACTGTGGGTGTTGGTTGGATGGAAGGCAGTCAATTAACCGCTTACTGCCACACTACTGACTAATAACTAAAAAAAAGCTTTGCTGAATTGTATTCAGCGCTAATTCAGCGCACTTTAAAGTTGTAAATCAATAAAAAAAGAAAGTTTGACTGCATTCAGCGCGAATTCAGCGGGTTGTTCAGAAATGTACATGTTAAAAAGAGAGTTTTGCTTCTGGCTACTGAAAAAAATAAAAAAAAACTGCAATGTATTGTATTCAGCGCTTACTCAGCACAAATTTTGCAGTATTACTAAACCAACTTATGGGACTTGCAGTTCACATAATAATTTTCGTGAAAAAATGCAAGTTTCACAACATAAATGCGCGCTGAATTGTATTTAGCGCTTATTCAGCAGATACTTGCGTACATCCATACATAGCAACCAAGGTATGAAACCGTTGAAAATAATGTTCCCCAACAATCTACGATTTCTCAATTCAGCACTACGTCGATGTCATAACCATTTGACTTTTTTATCGGAGTAAATTGGACCGTGACAACAGAAAAGTCACCTCGTTTGTGCACTGTTCAAGCCGAGTTGAAATCAGCATGAAGGTCGGTTTTCCGCTTTTAAATGGAATCAATTTCAAAAATATAGTTCGAATTTCACGCTTTTTTCCACCAGCAAGTTGATACTATTTAGTCTGCATCCAGTATAAACTTGCGCTTTTCATTTAGCATGAAATTAAGCAGTATCTTAGCTTATCAAATTTATGAGTGAGTATAAACTTTGAAAAATGTTTCAGATTGCACATTTTCATTTATGACGTAATTATAGCCGTTCAATTTAACCCTCAATAAAGCTTTTTATACTTGCAGCCGTAAAATGTATTTGATATAGCTGCAATTATGCACCAATTTCAGACTAATAGCAGTTAAACTAATTGGAAACTAATTTTTGTTAATAAGTTTTTTTTTAAACAAGATTTCGTATCACTTTTCATGCCTTTTGGTTCCGTATTACAATACTACATTTAAGTGTTTAAGCGTCTGTAACATCATTGAAATTAATTTAAATGTAGTAAATTCTTTACTACGCTAATTCAGCTCAATTTAGCACTAGTTTGTACATGGCTTGAAGGCTAGAATTTTCTCATTCAGCGCAATTCAGCTACCTTCAGCTCTGTTTCCAATTTTTCAAAGTGTCTGGCTTACAATTTTGTCGCCCAGGAAAGAGTGATTTCTTCTAGGATTATTCAGCCTTGCGTTTTTATGAATGCTGAAAACCTTCTCTTAAGCTTAATCATCACAATTCAGCTCTCTTTTGCTTATATATATTGGGCTCATATCAAAGAGATAATAAAAGCCACCGCAATTAAATGAAATAATTCATAATTCCGCTACAACAATTGCTATTCAGCACTATTCAGCGAGCGAAAAAGTGCATACAAAGCGAAGTTTACGTTAATTTGTTTGCGTTTACTTAATAAAATGTAATACTATTTGCTCTTGGAATGGGAAAAGATATAAATGTGGTAGCAACTCACTGCCATTCAGCGTAATTTGAACAAGCTTTGTATTATTCAGCACTAGTTAAGACTCCGCAGATAAGAGGAAGTGATTCAAATTTAGAGTATTTTTGATATTTAACGCAGTTTAGCTACTATCTCCCATATTCAGCACAATTCAGCGCATTTAAATAAAAATAAGCAATAGTAACAGCGACATCTCCACTAGCATTTATATTTGGCGTATAAAACAACGTGATAAATCTGGCTCAATGTTATTCAGCAACAATAAGTGCTATTCAGCACCTTATTCGACTTCTTGTCAAATAAAAAATCAATGTTTGCAATTGCAAAGTATTTGAGCTTAATACCGCCATTATTGAGCACAATTCAGCAACGCTGAATGTTATTCAGCACACTTCAGAGAAAAAGGTATGCAAACTCAGAATATTTGAACACAATTTAAGTCTCATTCAGCGCAAATCAGCTATGCTTAATTTTATTTAGAGCAATTCAGCGCCCACTAAACATATTTTTTCGAAAAGCTGCATACATTTGCTATTTTATTGATGGGTTTGTTACTATTTTCACCGGTTTCATGACTTTTACACTTGATTTCCTCCCACTACTTTTTTCCTAACAAACCCTTCATTAAATCTTTATACTCCATTAGCGCATGCCACTCACATGAGTGTGCATGTGTGCGAGGAGTGTAGGTGCTTTGTTATGTTTTTCGCTGATTGTTTGCCAAAGTTTTCACTGTCATTGGCATCGATTGACTTTGTGTGAAGTCAGTTGAAGCAAGAAAGCACAAGGTATGTTGAAAAAAAAAAACATGTATGACTAATGCTTGTATAAGTTATGACCGCAACGTAACGATGTTTGGCCGAAATTTGTTAAATTGTGTTATAACGTAAAAATTGCATAACTTAAATTAATGGAGCAAAAAAAAATTTAAAAAAAAAAATATTAAAAACTCTTTTCGATTCAATCTATAAAGTCAAATTACTTGCACTCAAATTAACCCAGAGCAATGACGTCACACTACTTTGAGTAGCACTTCCGCGGGCTAGCACACTCACTTACAAACATTTTTCTTTCAGCGCGAGTGAAGTTTTGTATCATTTAATGCCACACTCAATTGCTTTCGTGAAAGTGAATGTCTAAATTGAAGAATGAAGGCGATAAAAAACACAATAAGAAAACATGCAAAAAATGCACAACATAAAAAAAATTAAAAAATTTAATAGACAACGAGACAAAAAAGAAGAAAAAAAAATACTTAACTGCAGAGCATTTGATCCAAGCGCAGGCAATGAAAAACGACAAATACGAATTAGCAAAAACAATATTTTTCCTGCACAAGGGAACTGCGAAAACAACTACAAAAAAAAAAAAAAAAATTCCAAAAAAAAAAAAAATCCGCATTTGAAATGAAAGTCGTTAAACAATTTTATTAGACACATTTCAGGCAGATAATCACTTGCTTAGTCCATTTGATGGAAAAACATTACGGCGCCAAAAAAAGCATTATTCGAGCTTAAAAATTTATTTTGATTAAACGCTCCCTGGTGTGCCATTATGGTGAGCGCGGTAGTAGCATGCGTGATGTGTGATTACTTGATGTCATGAAAATATGTCAAATCAAGCGTCTGAAAATTAAATTGTTAACTTATTTGAAAAAAAAAAAAAAAAAAATGGGTAGCTGTGGCAATTATGTTAGTCACAGCACGTTCATATCATATTTAGCGCATATTTTCTTTAGGGCTTAGAACATTTTGTGGCATTTTACGTGTTGGGGAACGCCTATGCAGTATATTCAGGTCGTCAAAAGGCGCGCAGCAGCTATTCAGCGCGCTGAAGATGCCTATTCTTAATAGTTTTGGGCTTCAATAACACAAACTCCTTGCATCGAATATGTGTTGAGCGAATTGCTTGCTTATTCAGGGCACTTAGTGTACATACATTTGTATGTAGGGGAAATGTAAGTTTTGAACACTCTCTTTAGTTGAATTTCGTGCATACATTTATGAAAAATTTATTCAGCGCTTTTATTAAGTGTATTTAACGCGTCGTGAACGCTTATTTACTATTCAAATTCATATTCAGCGCAAAATTTGATTATTCAGCGTAGCTAAAATACTTTTTTTTTTTATTGAAAAGTTGGTTTTTGAAAATTGTTTGGTGGAAAATACAAACTAAGTAGGCTGTTTATTATTTCAGCGAATTATTTACTTATTCAGTGCAATTAATTTGCTTATCTGTAGACAGTTTAGCAGTTAAAATATTCTAGTCAGCAAAATGCATTTAATTCAAAACAAGATTTAATTCAGCGCCTTGTCAGCATGCATGCGACGCTCATAAGGGCACCAAATATTGAATTTATTGGATTTGTATAACTAGTCAGCGCTTTGTAAGCTCGCATTCAGCTCACGCATATATCAAAAGTTTCATATAAATTCATAATACATATGATAGTGAAAAAATGGCAAAGAAGTTCGTTTCTTAAGTCTTTCGTTTCTATGACTGAATTTTTCGCTTGCATATTTTTAGGCTTCGCATAATTTACTGTGCAGCTTGGAGGAAGTTTTTACTTTACACATACAAATATACACTAAATACACATGCATGCACCCCGCCGGAGTGTACTAGTAAATATATTAACATATGTAGATTGGTATATGCATACATTTATGTAGGTATGTATGCATGTATAGGCGGCAAAAGCAAAAGTCGTCCCCTAACCAGTCAAGCGGGCCATACAACAAAAAAATTTTCATTAAATAATAACAAAATGTGGCGTGCGACAAACAGCGCGCTTAAAATAAGTGAAATGCTACAAATACATATGTAAATACTTACATATATACAACTTCAGGTTCATATGCACATGTGTGTACTTAGCAGCACGGTGGACCATTGTGATCAAAATTTGATTGTCTCTGCATTGAAGCAAGTTCGAGCGAGAATTCGAGCGCTTAAAGGAGGAATCATGCGCTGAATATATTTTTTATAGTGAAAAATTGTATGAACGCTGTGTAAAATAATTGTAAATAATAAATTAAAAACAATAAATACTAAAAACTAAACGATTTCAACATGCTGAATAGGTATTGTGCAAGAGGAATGAACATTCACGATGCGCTGGATAGGTGTTGCTTTAAAAAAATTAGCTGAATACGTTCTATGCATATAAAAAAAAACAAAAAATACTTGCTGAATATGTTTTATTTATACATGTCTAGAGTAGAGAGTTTTAAAAATACATTGCTCCTTACACTAGCGAATTACTCAAACGCTGACTAAACGAATCATCAGTGGAATGTGCATTTGTATATACAAAATTTGTGAAAAAAGTAAAAAAAAAAAACAAAAACAAAAAAATCAGAGCGCTGAATATAAGATATAAGCTAGAAAATTAGCTGAATAGACTAACCATCCACGTGAGATGCTTAATACGTTGTAATATTACAAAAAAATAGTCACATTAAGTGTGCTGAAAAGGCATTGGATTAAATTAATTCCTGCTTAGCAGATTTTATTTATTTAAATTTTGTTTGCCGCTTTTCCAAAATGACTCATTGTACGTAGCGTGGGCTTAACAGTGCGTATCAGAGTATTTACCTACATAAATATACATATGTTTATACTGTTATTTTGCAGTTGCATTTGCCTCCCGTCAAACTGCCTCATACAAGCATGCTTACAAACAATATAACGTTTGTTGCGGCATTGCGCGACGAGCGTTGAACTCAAGTTCAAATCAAAAATTATGCGATCGGGAAGCGGAGCACTGATTGTTTTGTTTATATTTTATTTATTTTTTGTTTTTTTATTTTAATTTTTTTTTTGATTCACACATACTATACAATTAAGTCTGGCGATAGCTAAGTTTCTTGGCTTGGTTCTAGACAACGAAAATAATTTAATTAAGTGACAAGAGAGGGTCCACATTAGGGTGTCCCGTGCAGGTATGAGAAATATGTCTTTTTGAGATACGAATATCGCGGAAGGTGTCAAAATTTGCGTAATTGAATACAGACTTGTATGTATTTGTGTATGTTAAGGTGTATTTCAAATAAATAAGTGAATTTAAATGTCTAAAAACCAAATTAGTTGTAGTTGGTAATAGTGCGTCTTGCAACAATAGCAATAGTTGTACTCTTTAGGATAAAGAAAATTCGTCAAAATCTAAAGAAATCGATACAGCCTAATAAAATCAAATAAATGTTTGGCTCAAAAACTTTTTAACGAATTTTTGTAAGATTTCGAGTTTATTCTTTGGATATGTAATCTCTACATAGAATATATTTTGCCCGTGAGATGGCGTTGGAGTCGCCATATTTACAAAATTCGGATTTATGGCAACTCTGTTGCAAAAAATTAACCCGATAGGTGGCGCTGGAGTCGAGATATTGAGAAAACGCTTATTTATGGTTCGTTTATGTAAGTTTTCGCATTAAAGTATAAAGAAAATTGTTAAAAATCTAACGAAATCGATTAAAGTTGATAAAATCGAATAAACTATAAAATAGTCAAAGAAAGTCGATATATTTTTCTTACTTTAATACATACGGGATAGTCAATAGCATAAAAATTCAATGTATAGAAATTCGTTATTTACGAGTAACATTCCTCTTTGGCAGTTAAAGGTTTGAAACCGTTAACGAAGATGGAAACATTCACTCCTTTGGCAAAGTTGTATACGAAGGAACTTCAAGGAATCGCTACTAACTGGAGCCAGTTATCAAAAAACAGGGGACTCGGCCGAATCGCGTAAACGTCAATTTAAGTGGAGTGGAGAGTTTTTTATTAATTTAACAATTTCCTTCCTGCATTACTTTTTTTGTTTGCCAACGCTGACATTGGCCATGAAATTGACTCGTTTGTTACACATAGTCAAAAAACAAAATGCAAAAACATGCAATAATGTTTTTATCTATTTTAAACAATTTTGTTTGTGTTGCCTTAAAACGCGTTTTCCAAACACATTTTCTTTCAACCAAAAGAGTAAACGGAAAATTGAGGAAAATGTAGCAAAACATTTCTACATTAGACGGTATAAAAAATCAAAATGCAGGTGAAGAGTATTTTCTCAAGCTAGTTTGGTTTTAACCGTTGGTCACCCTAAGAGAGGCACTTTTATATATTTTATCATATCCTAACAATGAATAAATGAAGTATTTGAGTACATATCGCATAGAACAATTTACCACACCATTCGCGAGCTTTCAGCACAAACACCGAATTCATAATAAAAAGTGGAAAAAGGTGACCAGAAATTATTATTTTCTTATTGTTAACAATCTGTCAAAAAAATCAATAGATTTTATTTTGAACATTTTTTATTTGAACGCTCTAATACATTACATATACATATAGTACATAGGCGCATACTAGCTTTTCTTGTTTTCTCAATATCGAGGTGGTTTCAAATTGCCAGACTTTGTAGCAAAATTTATGGTTGGCATATAAAAGTCGCACGTCAAAAGTCTTTCGCTGCTAAATTAGCTATGAAGGTCGTCAGGAGCGTTATCTAACGCATGCAGCGGTGAAAATAAAACGTTAATTTTGAATTTATTTTACTGTATTAATACGATATTGAAGAAAGAGATTGTCACAGCAGTGCTTCGTTACTTGAGCAGATTCTGTCGATAATAAGGATAACATTTTGAAAAGGAATCAAGTGCAAAAGTTAAATTGTAAGAGAAATAATTAAAAATTGAAAATACAACAAAAAATTTATGTGATTGCAACAAATGAAAAACAAAAAAATTTGCATAAACAGAATTTAATCCGTTGAGAGCTCGCGTGTCAAAAAATACAAAAAAAAAAAAATTTTTGTTTAATGCAAAAACCGAGGGTATTCAATTGAATATTCCAAAAATGGTGTCCTTTTTTCATAATAGTGATTAAATATCTCAAAATTGTATAAGGAAACCGAGGTATAAAATGCCCTGCCTGGCGAGAGAAAAATACTTGAATATCGATCTAACTTCGAATCATTCAATATGGCTTTGAGACTCAGGGCTAACCCTACATCATATTATGAAAAACAAAAATTTCTAAAACCAAATTAGATGATCGAAAATTGCTCTAAAGGGATGGGGAGGTACACATTACCCATTTCCACATTCATAAGGGAGTAGTAAGTGAATCGATTACAGTCTGGAATAGCGACCTCTCGTTTAAAAAAACTTTTTTGGCCTAATGTGATCACTTCAAAAATTCCTATATGTTTGTAGAACAACTGCTCGAGCTGTGTTTAATTTGTTAGCTCGAAACGAAATGAGTATCGATCGAAATAAAATTATTCGTGGAGTCAGACATTCTATTTGGATGCTACCTGATCATACACCATGCTTTGACATCACTTTTAATCTGTGGATGTGGCCCCACCACGCAATGAAAGACCCAATAAAATTGCACATTCTAAAGGTCCTGAGGAGACTCCTTGTTTCTGTCCCCCAATACTGCTACCGGACTCACATTCCTGAATCCCACGGCTGACTGTGGACCAGGCACTTGGGTATTCGTTCAAGATAATTGTGACGAGTTTCGCATTTCTCCTTTATGCTGATCTGTTCGGATAGGCAGAAGTTTACGCGTCTGCAGTGAAATCCCAGCTGCACTTAAGGCTTCAATACAAGTTCAGTAATGTAAGATATGGGGTGAACTCTGAACAGGCATTCTTGGGCTTGCAACCAGTTCAAGCCATCGAAGCCACGGTCAAATGTTTTGTGAATATTGCGCTTTAGAAGACGGAACAAGCTCCTCTATACGTAAAACTGGACGAAATGTTATATATCCGACTAGGCAACTTGAACCCTTCAACATAGCTTGCCAGTCGTTTATTCGATTGCTCAACTGGCGCCAATTGAAGACAACGCGGAGTCCCATATCTTTGTCCACTTAGTACTTCCATCGGAGTGGAGGGAGACCCTATTCCTCTGCTTCCACCTTCTTGGATGGAGCATCTTCGCCTAGCCATTAAAGCCGTTAAATTTTCTTCTGTACTCGGCGTCGCCAGCTCGTAGGGGTTGAATTTCTAGACTGACATTTTCGGTATTAACGCTGGTTCCCAAATAGACGAAATCTCTCACAGTTTCAAGTTTGTAATTATCAACAAGGCGTGGCTGTTGAGGCATAGGCGATTCGATTCTTTCTTTGATGATAGCAAATACTTTGTCCTGTCCTCATTTACCGCAAGAACCACTTTTTTTTTGCTCCAGAAAAGGCAGAGGACGGCCAAAATCGCATAACTGCAGTTATAATTTTGCGGTAGTTTTCTTTCTTATTGCTAATTTCCCCCATAAAAAATGGGCAGGGAAGTAATATCTCTCTAATCTTAGTACTCTCTATCGGCCACCAATTTGCCGTACTAATATTTACAATAGTCTTCCCGGGCTTAAAACCTCCCGTCATTCGTCGGATTTTTTAATACAATTTTTGGACATTCTTTCTATTGGCTATCATCTCAAGCTCTTCAATTTCACGCTTTTCCGTGGCAAAGATTGGAAGTAAAAGATACAATATCGACTACAGGGCAATGAGCTGAACTCGTTGAGATGACGCAATGCTAATGGAGTCTCGTTGGTTCAATTCCAGCCAGACCGGATAGTCGTTGGCAAGCTTGGTCGCCTAGAAACTAGTCACTGAATTACCATTCCGTTGTAGATAATTTTGAAATTCTTTCTAATACTAATAACTACCTTTCACAATTTGCTTTCATAGAATTTAAAAAATTACTATCTTATTCCCTCTTTATCATCTAGATGCAACGTACCCCAATTACAGCTACGCCAACAAAGGCAGAGCCACCTGAAAGAAGATCACTTAGCATACACGCAATACGTCTAATGCTGCTACTACTTTATTTAACCACTCCGACAAATGGCAATCCCATTTCTATCCCCGAAGCTAGTAACAAATCTGGAAAAAATATTGGTAGCACATCCTCTTCAGCTTCATTAATGATAAAACCGAGCGCGCATGATGCCCAACTGAATTCGCTCAATGCCTATGCCATCAACTATGGACAAATTGCAGCCGAAAGCTCCAACAATGCTGCACAAGGTGTCAACACAAATAGTTTTAAACCTTCATATAAACTACCCGAGTTGGAAAATAATTTTACGCCAATACAAACACAAAATAGTGGCATAACAATGCCACACGCAGCGCCGTTAACAGCTGCATCACCTAATATAAATAGTCTAACAAATAATAATATACAGCAACCGACACCAGTGCTAATGCAATATATACCACAGACAGTTCCAGAAGGAGGCATACAGTATCTTCAGCTTATACCGACACGCCCGTTAATTGTGCCGATCAGTCCTTATTTGAATGGAAATGTTCAGCCAACAGTAACACAAGTCGCTGCTAATGAGTCGCTGCATCCGCCCTTGGCTGCAGCCATCAATAGTGGAACGTTGGATTATGGATCGCGCGCACCACCCATTTTAACGCCAGAACCGATCAATAATAATGTTGTACAACAGCAGCTACAGCAACAACATGCGATATCAGGAGCTACGCAGACACTGATCGAGGTATCGCACACAGCAGCAGCAGCAGCACAGCCATATGGTTTGCAAACTTATGCGAATAATATACAACCATATCGCAGCAGTTATCGTATTAATCGTGAAGTGAAAGGAAAAACCTTTCCTGGCACAATGTCGCTTAATATGAATGAATATATACCGGGACCAAATGAGGCACTGCGCCCATTGTATGTGCGTGGAAGACCTTAATAGGTTTTTGTATGCCAAAAACGTATTGGCAGCACAAGATTTATACTCTTGTACATATATTGTCTAAGGAATTAAATTTCCTGAGCCTGAGCCGAAGCAATCGGATTTTCTGTTAGGACGTTTTGCAAGCTCATCGCCGAAACGTGTGAATTCATTAATGAGTATATTATTTCTAAGTGTTGTAATAGTTGTCAAGTAAAGCATTGCCAACTACAAGAAGAGTCTAACTTATTAGTAGTAATATGTTTTAGAGTAAGTATGTTATAAGTGTTACAGTTATGTGAAAATAAATCGTTTATATTTGTTACATCTTGCCTTATTTAATGGGCAACAAAGCAGACTATATTTGTATTAGAAAAGAAAATCTTACTTACCTAGGCAGTTTTGGCCGTTCAGCAGAGCGCCAATTGTATAAACTTGGTCCTCCATCGGAGTGGTGGTCTTCCTCTTCCTTTGCTTTTACCGGCGCGTTCCGATAAGAATACCTTCGGCGCCCGAGCATCTTCGTTCATTCGCACGACATGGCTTAGCTAGCGGAGCTGCTGAGTTTTAATTCGTTGAGCTATGTCGACGTCTGCATAATGCACACACAGCTCATCGCTATATCTTCTTCGGTACTCGCCGTGGCACTCGCGGAACTCTCAAAGCTGCCTCATCAGATGCTGTCAGTATCCTTGCTTCTGCATCTGGGCAGAACTGGTGCGAATGTTATTTTTGCTCGGCGAGACAGGACTTTACTTCTTATCACTTATAAAATTTGGGAAATTTAATAATTAATGTTTAAATATATTTAAACATATCAAAGTGGAACGCAATACAAATTTTAATAAATATTACACTAAATATTATACTAAGTTGTTTTTGGATTGGCATACCTATTAGAAATCTAGCATGCACTTTCAGGAAGGTAAAAGTGGCAGTTTCAATATCGTTACTTGTTAATTACTTTTATGATTCAGGATATGACAATATATCCATTTAAGATGTATATTGGAACGATTTTCCGTCATCCCTTGTCAATTTTGGTTTTGTTACAAACCGGTTTCGACGATCCGCCATATTCAGTATTTGATTTCGTTCTCGATTTAAATGCTAAACGTATGTATATGTTTCCATGCATACATATATCTTCAGTTATTTGTGTAAGGGCGACATTTAAATCCTATGCAATCGTTTTATGCGTCTTCTAGTACAGTTGTTGTTGCAATAAAACACGAGTGTACGCCTGTAATGGGTAGTGGCTTCTTATCAAACCATTCGTCGTACTCCTTATCATAAACTGATACACAATTTCTATTATCATCATCAAATCCACCAACAGCCCATAATTGATTGCGTATAGAAACACAGCCAATACCCCAGCGATCAAATTTTAAAGAGCAAACCTAAAATAATAAAACAAATTTAGGTTTTAGTTTTTCATATTTCGTAATATTACGTTCACGTTGAGCCATAAACTCGAGTTTATTGACAACAACAATATGAATTAACTCAAAAAATGCCCCTTTAACTCGAGTTTATGGCCTAACGTGAACGCAGTCGAAAAAGCAATTATAACTATATTTTAACTAACCTGAGTCCATATATTTGTTTGTGGATCGTATACCTCAACTGACTTATTTGACTGCTCAGACCAGCTACCCAAAACATATATTTTCTTTTTATGCACAGCTACCTAAAATGTGGTGATTACAATATGTGGTGATTACAATATACATATCATATGTAATAGCTACTTTTAATTATATACAGTGTTGGACGAAACATTTTGGATCGCCGAAAACGTTGTTTTTTGACCTTTAAATTCTTTTATGTAAATTTAATTTAATTAAAAATGAAAATATCGTTTGAGATCTTGTCTTGAACTTGAACTTTTTTTAAGGCTCTTTAGAAAAATTCTGATTATGCAGTTTTGTAGCCCATATAATTCTATGTAGTCTCAAATAGCTATTAAAGCGCGTTGATTTTTAAAATTTTTTTTTGTGAATTTTTTCTCCGTTAGAGTCCAAAATGTTTCGTCCAACACTGTATCTGCACTCACACCGGGAGAGTCGTGAAAATCATTCATATCCGCACAGGCAGTCCAGCAATTAGTAGCAGGATCATAACACTCCACAGATTTTAAGTCATCTCCATTGTAACCACCCATTACATAAATTTTGCCGTTTAAAGCCACAGCACCAGCCCTGCAACGTGCTGCATTCATGTTAGCGATACATTTCCATCCTTCAGGTATTGTATACCTGAAATATGTAGTAGAATTTAGGTAAATGAAAATTATTGTAAAATTGTATAAGAAAATTTATTAAGTTTTCGAAGTATTATTGCACTGCGAAACAAATTTCCACTTTTCAAAATTTTCCAAGGAAATATTGTATGCTGATTTCATAAATCATTTTACTTTTTTCTAACAGCTCTAGTTTTCGAGATATTTACGATTTACCGTTATTTAAAAAAAAAAAATTGAAAGCTACTAAAATTTGCTATAAACAATGCATTCAAAACTTTTCCCTAGGCTCTGTCGGTTCGAAGATAATGAACAATCAATACGGATTTTTACCTTTTTTGTAAAAATATAAAAAAAAAATGTATTTTGCTACTTTAAATGTTTTTTCCTGATATTTTTTTTTTCTCTGCAAGCTCTGTTTTATACGAAAGAAACGAGGTTTTATCCAAGAAAATGGATGGATTATTAGAAAAATAATTAACACATTCGGATATTCTATGCCATGTGGCATCGTCGCATTTCAATGGTTGTTTTGTGACATTAAATTATGGATTTTTTTTTTTAATTATGTATTTTTCTTTGAAGATTTACATATCTCTAAAAATAATAAAATAATTTTGCAAGAAAAAGTTACTTAATAATTGAGGAGCTCCAAATTCATTTTTTCGTAATCAGCACTTTTAAATTGACTAAAAAAAAACGTTAAGCAAAAATATAATATATTATGGAAATGTTAAAAGGTATCATTATTTATAATTGATTTACGTTTCCACTGATGCTAAAAATTTATTATCCGATTTCGCACCACCTATAGCATATATTTTCTTATCTAGCAATACAACGCTTAAATCGTAACGTGACTGCGTCATTGATGGGCCAAGATGTCCCGCTTTAGTGCGCAAATTCCACCAGCGCATATAGTTGATAGCCTTTTTGTTTTGGAAACCACCAACAAAAACTAAATTATCATCGAATACAATCGATCCGAAGCATGCAGTCTCCATATTTATATCAGCATATTTATGCCACTCATCAGCAGTTTTATCGTATTGGAAAACATAACCAGGACCAGCGTGTTTGTTTAGACTTGTCTGTAAAATGATAAAAAATACAAAAGACTGCATTAATTAATTGCAATTAGTGATAAACAGAATATAAGAAAAAAGTCTAGCTTCCTATCCACCCAGCTGTTGCCATTATAGTTTACGTTCAATTGTCTCAACCACTACACATCTAAGCACTTTGTATCGTGTTGGCATACAAGTTGGTCGGAGAGGAGAATATTCCTTTAGTTACAAGAAATTACTAAGTCTGGCAATACAGCACTTGTCAGCACTCAGAATGTATTGTAATGCAAATTGAGATTAATAAAGAAATGGGGTTTTGATAGAACTTGTTTCTTAAGTAAATAAACACACTTATCGAAAGATATCTTGATTTATATACATATATAAAAGTTTGAATTTTTTACTCTTAGCAGAATAAGGACTGAAGAAGTATTTATATACATTTCTTACCTGCGATAATACTGCCAGCAATTGTATATTACCCCAATACTCACTGAGTCCTTTTCTTGGGTACGTGAACCTTATTGTTACTTTTGGACGAGTTGAAGGCAACCCGATCCACGTAAGTGCTTTAAATGCCATTAACTCACAACCAGGCAATGATTGAACTTGTGTTAATAAGAAATCAATAGTAAATTGGTTAAGTCGTAGACAATTTATTAAATTTGGCAAATGTGGTTGGCGCGTCGCAGTATCATGTTCATACCAACGTTTTATAGCGCCAAATACATCTTCTTCACAGCTTACAATCAAATTATTACTTTCCACAATTTTATGCAATTTTTCGTATTCAAAATCGAGAAATTCAATGCTTTGGCATACCTGGAAGATATAAATTATTAATTAATTCATGATATTAATTAAACGCCAAAGACAGTAAGTTTTGCTTTGATCCCCCGGACTTAAAAATCTTCTAACGAACAGCAATTCAATGCCATGAGCTTTAAAGTACTTTCATGATCCTGTGGGACTACCTTTCATACTCACCTCCATAAAGTGCTTCATTTCATATTCAGCGACTTTTTCCCGCAGCACAGCACAATCAGTTTCTCGCTCCAAATTATAAGCATTGCGTATGGTATATTCCTGTATATTTTCTATAATAAAATCGGCACATTCAGCAACAGCATCATCTAGTTTCAGATGTATGGCGGCTTTTAACATTTTATCCACATTTTCCACAGTTATGAGGGTCTTGCCGGTGTAACAATAGGCAATTAAACGCTCAAATGTTTCACTATCAATATCACTTATTTCTATTACAGGTAAAAGACCTTTCTCGCTATTGAATAGCTCCATAAAATACGGACTAGCTGCCGATAGTACTAAGCGATGTGCAGGTATCCTTTAAATTTAATAAACAGGCAGAGATAAGTAATTCGTAATAGCATGTTGGTAAGGTTAACTTACAAATTATCTGGACTCGACGCCTTGAATGTGACATCAATAAGTGTTTGCTCATCAAAAAAGTCATAGATTCTATGCATCAGCTTTTCCATGAAGAAAGCAGTCTCATTAAAATCAACCTGTGGCAGGCGTTGCCTTGTTGTAGTGCAGTTGGTTGCGACAGCCACTGCCATTGCCATTTTCTTGCGCTGCGAAATGTTTGTTATGAGTTTATTTATTGGTTATTATAAAAAGGAAATAGATTAAAATTATGACTAATCATTCAAATTAACACTTACAGAGTTTGTTTGCTTGGGTGGAGTAGCTACGATTGGCAAGAGCGCCGTGCGCAGTCTTGTTTTTTGCAGCACACAAAAAATCCACAAAACTTCGTAACCTTTTTTGATTAAGAAAATGCCACCGCAGTTTATTTAATATTTCTATTATTATTTCTAACTAAAAAACGCGCAATTAGTAAATTTTCAAAATTTGTATACAAATTAGGGATGTGATTGAGCGATAACCGAAGAATCGAACTTTGACAGAGTTGCATTGTCAAAAACTACGAACAGTGCTGTGGTTTAAATGTATGAGTATTCCAATACCGGAGTACTTATCCAATAATAGTCCAATTTCAAACAAGAAAAGGTGGTCCAATTAACATGGCGATGTTCTAGGATAGGACCACCTGTAAAGTTATTGTCAAAAAACTGTGCCGTGTCCATAATATTTTTGTGCATGCCGCTCGACAGAAATAAAATATCTAGTCTTTGCTTTCGGATTAAGCATACCAAGTTCAAAACGAATGTTTTGATACTACTCTCTACCTCTTTGGCCTGTATCTGAGAAAATCCCAAAAATCCCAGCGCCCCGGTATTTATATAGTGTACGGAAAATTTAAGAATTCGATAATGTATGTACAATTTATTTATACTTTTCGAAGTGGAACGCAAAACAAATTTTATTAAGTAATTTTATAACAATACAATAAATTTGATTTATAACTTATTTAGGAATACATATAGGAAATCTGGCATGCACTTTTATGAAGGTTGAATTGGCAGTTTCAATATCGTTGTTTGTTAATTAATTTTATTGCCAAGACCTTCACTTTTTTAAAAAAGGTTAAATGCTTAGTAAAAATAGATTTAAAACTGATCTGCTAAATGAACGTATGTATGTATAATACGTATATGTTTCCATGTATATACGTATCTTAATCAACTTCTGTTAGGGCGATATTAAAATCGTATGCAATCGTTTTATGAGTTTTGCAGTAAGTTCGTTGTTGCAATAAAACACGAGTATACGCCTGTAATGGGTAGTGGCTTCTTTTCAAACCATTCTTTGTATTCATCATCATAAACTGATACACAATTTCTATTATCATTATCAAATCCACCAACAGCCCATAGCTGATTGCATATAGAAACACAACCTATGCCCCAGCGTCCAATGCTTAAAGAGCAAACCTAAAAAGAATAAGATATTATTGGAGCATATTCATAGTCGAAATAAAGTAGGAACGTCGGCTTTTTTGACAGATAGGTCTTTGGAAATTGCTTCAATTGCTTTAAAGTTAAAAAAAAAAAAACTTTCTGATAAGAAAGTATCACAAAAGTGCTTGTAGTTTTACTTAAATACACCTTAACTAACCTTAAGCCAAAAATTTATATTTGGCATGTAACGCTCAACCTTCCTACTAGACTCCTGCCAACCACCCAAAACATAAATGTCGCCCTTATGCACAGCTACCTGAAATGTGTTGATAATATAATATATATACTTTTCATATAATATTTCTGCACTCACACCAGGAGAGTCATGCACACTTATCATATCCGCACATGCAGTCCAGCAATTAGTTGCAGGATCATAGCATTCCACAGATTTTAAGTCATCTCCATTGTAACCACCCATTACATAAATTTTTCCGTTTAAAGTCACAGCACCAGCCCTGCAACGTGCTGTATTCATATTAGCGATACATTTCCATCCTTCTGATACGGCATACCTGTAATTTGTATTTGTATGTAGTAGCATTCAAGTAAATAAAGATTAATGAAACATTTTAAAAGCTAATATACGTAATATGTATTAAGGCTCACTTGCAAAATGAAAAATTATATTTCCAACTGAGTTAACCTCAAATAAGGGGTTAAACTCATATGTTTTTGACAACTTTTCAAATTAACTCTGAGTTAAAAAGAAACATCGAAGTTGTGGGCCTAAGTTTTCGAAGATTTAAGAGTTGTCGTTTGACTTACATTTCCGCTGATTGTAAATAGTTGTCATCTGATCTTGCACCACCTATAGCATATATTTTATTATCAAGCTCTACAACACTTAGATCGTAACGTTCATGCACCATGTAATGATCACGACGCCATGATTTAGTGCGCATATTCCACCATATCATTAAGTTGATTGCTTTTTGGTTTCTAACGCCACCAACAAAAACTAAATGTTCGTTGAAAACAATCGCTCCGAAGCATGCAGTATTTATATTGATATCAGCATATTTATGCCACTCATCGACATTTTTGTTATATTGGAGAACATAGCCTGGACCATTGGAATTTTCTTGACTTGTCTGAATAACGATAAGAAAAACATATAGGTAAATTTTATAAATCAATTGAAATGAGTGCCACACAGTGAGGAACAATTGAGCCTTTACATAAAAAAATGTTATCTTTAATCAACAATTTTCTACTGAAGATGTATGTAATATATATATTATATACAATGAATATTATACATTTATTACCTTAGATATAACTGCCAGCAGCTGGGTTTCACCCCAATTTTCACTGAGCCCTTTACGCGGTTTCGTGAATCTTATTGCTACTTTTGGACGAGTTAAAGGCACACCAATCCACGATATTGCCTTAAACGCCGTTAACTCGCAACCGGGCAATGGCTGAACATGTGTGATTATGAAATCAATGTCGAACTGAGTAAGCCGTAGACAATCTATTAAATTGGGTATGTGTTGTTGACGTGTCGAAGTATCATGTTCATACCAACGTTTTATAGCGCCAAATACATCTTCTTCACAGTGTACATTTAAATCATTTCTTTCGACAAGTTTATGCAACTTTTCGTATTCAAAATCGAGAAATTCAATGCTTTGGCATACCTGAAGATATAAATTATAAATAAACAGTTTTAAAGGTTTAATAAAACGCACTATTAATTCAAAATTTGTATGAAAATTAGATTGTAGAAATTTACTTTTTATGAATAATTTTTACACGCATTAAGAAAATAAAACAAGACAACCAAAGTGGTACCTTCCCCTTTTTCTGCCTCTCTTGTCTACTAACCGCCCAACGAGCAACGGACCCCGGTATGCACGCTTGTCGGAAGAGGCAACTTTAATCACATGCCGGGCATATAACCGTGCAGGTGTACCTTACTTACTCACCTGCATAAAATGATCAATTTCATATTCAGCGATCGCCTCTTGTAGCACATCACTCCCAGTTTCTCGTTCTAAATTATAGACACGCCTTAATGTATATTCGTCTATATTTTCTATAATAAAATCGGCACATTCAGCGACAGCATCTTCTAATTTCAATTGTATGGCTGCTTTGAACATTTTATCAACATTTTCCACAGTTATGAGGGTCTGGCCGGTGTAACAATAGGCAATTAAACGCTCAAATGTTTCACTATCAATATCACTTATTGCTATTACAGGTAAAAGACCTTTCTCGCTATTGAATAGCTCCACAAAATATGGACTAGCTGCCGATAGTACTAAACGATGTGCAGGTATCCTTTAAATTTAATAAACAGGCAGAGATAAGTAATTCGTAATAGCATGTTGGTAAAGTTAACTTACAAATTATCTGGATTCGACACCTTGAATGTGACATCAATAAGTGTTTGCTCATCAAAAAAGTCATAGATTCTATGCATCAGCTTCTCCATGAAGAATGTAGATTCATTAAAATCAACCTGTGGCAGACGTTGCCTTGTTGTAGTGCAGTTGGTTGCGACAGCCACTGCCATTGTTGGCTTGTGATGCGGAATGTTTAATGTAAGTAATTGAGTTTCTGCCTATTGCTAAGAATAAAAGGTTAGGCAAATTATGAACACTTCAAACCATGACTCAATAATTTTGCCATGCTTCAAACCTTCTTTTGCTCCAGTAGAGTAGACGGTTGATCAGCGCGCGGACTTCTTTGTTGCAACATACACACGAATCTAAAATGATCTAACTTATGTATGTATGTAATCCGTGCATAAAATTAATAAATAAATAAAAAAACTACCAATAATCGTTTTATTTTAGCAATTAGAACAGTTGAATTGTCTATTTCGCGGCTTTTACGAATTTCAAATATCGTGTCTGTTCTTGGTGATGTGATTGAACGATAACAAAAAAATAATCGATTTTTGCAAAGCTGTCAAAAATTGAGCGCAGTGCTATGGCCAAAGGATTGTGCCAGTGCTGTACAAAAAAATATTCGAAATAACCCCGCTAACCAGCAGCGGTTAAAATATTGGGAGTTTATTGGATCGCGCTAACCAAAAAATAGGATAAAAAAGTGGAAAGTTTTCTCTAGTGAGATTACTTTTCTACCTATGTATGTCAAAAACTATGAAACTATCGAATTGTGTCAAAAAAGGCGTTTATATTTCGATGGCTACCCTTACCGACAGCAATTTTTGTATTGCACATTAACAATTTTCGATTTTGTTTTCACCATGGCTAGCGCAGGTTGGCAGGGCAGCATGATATATATAATAATTTATGGTAGCCGCGGCACAAAAGGGAATACGAAACTATCATTTTGCCCGAAAGCTTCTGTCAAAAGCAATGGCAAAACAACAAACGCGTAAAAACACGTGCAAAAACGATATACTATTTCCTAGGCTTTTTACTTGTTTTTCCACATTTCCTGAAGAGTACTCACTAAACTTTATTTCATTTTTTACTAAAAAAAATAACTAAATCTCATTAAATAACGCAAACGAATACCGTAGCTTGTCAAAAAAATGTAAACAAGAAAACAAAAATGGTGATAACTTGACAGTTTCACATGTAAAGGTGTTGGCCCAATGCACGCGGGTCTGGTACGATATGTCGAAAAAAAAAGAAGTCGAAACTAAAAATGTCGAAAAAAATTTGCCGAAAACACAAGAGGTCGAAAAAATGTCGAATGAAAAAATGTCGAAAAAAATATATAAGATGTAGAAACAATGTAATGAATGATGTGTTAAATTCGCGCGAACATCTTATATACTTATTAATGTTGGGTATTATTTTTCTAGTGTTTTGCAATAGCTATTGCAAGTAAAGTTACAAACACAAACTCTTAAGCTATGCTTAATATAATTAACAACAACCTCTCAAAAACGAATCTACGGTTTAAAGATGTCAGAAAAATTTCGATTTTTGGCGACTTTTATAGTCACGTAAATATTTGATGTATGGATACATCGATGTTTCTATAAAAATTGTGAAGTTTTGAACGTTTAAACGTTATTTCGGTTTCTCACTTGTCCAAAAAAAAAAGTAAATTGGACCAACATCTTTTCCTTGTTCAAAAATATGCACGTAATTAGAAAAATATACACATATATAGCGAAACAAATGTACACAGACTTCGTATCAAAGACACATCGATTTATTTTTGCCATTGGTGTCTCCAGCATAGTTTAGCTCAATGAGATAACGGTAACTTTCCCGATATGATCATTACCAAATGGTTAGTGTTATGCTTTTAATAAGCACAAACCATAAGTCAATCTCAATCGTAATTTTTACATGTGCAGTTTGTAGCCCGAAAATGCCTGAGAATATTTCTGTTGTTACCTCTAACAAGGGAAATAGTTGAATAGGCTTTGTATTGGAAAATGGTTGAAAAGTTCTTGATAAGAGGTAAGGAAGTGATAAATAATTGTATACTGTCATAAAACACATTGTTAAACCCAAATTTCCGAAGTTTTACATTAAACATCCAAATTTCGACCTTTTTCGGTCATTTGCATTTTTTCGACATTTTTTTTCGGTCAAAAATCTCTTTGGTATAGTAATATTTTTTGAAATTCGGTCTTGGAAATTCGACATTTTTTTTCGACATATCGTATGGGACCCTGGTTCATCAGCTTAAAGCTGATGGCCCAATGTACGCTTGATTTGCTTGCCTTGCTTACCTAGGCTTACCTTGCTTTCCTTTAAAAGCTTCGATGGCCCAATAGAAGCTACAAAAGTTGTCAAAAATACAGGATGACACAAACAAGACAACAACAAGACAAACAGCGAAGCGTGTAAAGCGCTGTCAAATAGAGATTTGGGCTATTCGACGCTTTGAAGCGTTTCAAGCAAGCAAAGTAAGGTTGCCACTGGGCCAACTTTCATGGATTTCAGTAGAGTTCAAAAGAATTTTGACATTTCTCGAGGCAAAGCCAGCAAAGCAAGCGTGCATTGGGCCATCACCTTAACTGTATATGGAAGAAGCGGCAGCCACTCTTGTCAAAACAACCCATGAATCACAGTAGAACAAGTAGTTGAACTGTGGTGAAAAACGTCGCTATATTCACCCCAGTCAACCATTTTCGGGCATTTCAGGGTGTTGTGTTGCAAAATTATATGAGGAGTAAACAATTATCTTAGGAGAGAAGTCGTTAAGTTTAGGATTTTACGTTGTACATATGTATTTGATAGCAATACAAGTCGTGTATAACAACCTTTAGCAAGTCTGCCGTCGTCCTTTTTTTGGTTTTACCTTCAGTTCCCCTTATTCGGTGTTTATGGTGAAGAGAGTTGTGCATTTTTATTGCTCGCCACTGTCCACTGTTCACGAGCTGGTAAACACCAGTTTATACTTTGACAAACATAAGAAGTGTTGTGTGGGTCAAACAAATCAAAATTTGTTGCTATTAATTAGTACTAAAAGAAACACAGAAGTTGACGGTTGTGAATTGAGAAAATTGCATTTTTTTTACGGAATTTTGAAGTAAAGCTAAAATAGTGCTATTTGGTGAACTTACTAGGAATTAAACAAGTAAAAATCTAATTGAAAAATAATAAGTAAAATAATTTTTGTTCAAGAACAAAAAGGGTTTTTTTTGAAAATCAAAGTTTTTTTATTAATAAACAAAAACCGTTGTTTATATAAAAAATACTAAAGTAAAATATTTTTTTGTGACAAGAATAATAAATTTTTTTTTTTTTTTTTGTTAAGCAAATTTCTGCATGTCGAGGGCAAATACCGCTGTTAAAATAAAAGATCCCTGTTGGAGCGTCCCTGTTGTTGATAGCTTTCTTCAAGCAGTTCTCGCGCGTTTCGAAGGTCAATGGAGAATTACTCTTTCCCCTTCTCACAATTGGCAGTAGTCAAAAGAGCAGGACTGTGCTGTGTTATATTTCCTAGGTTAAGGGGAAAAGGACTTGCACTGCCTAAAAGTCGCCCGACACTGATAGTTAGCGAGCTTTGTTGAACTGGGCAAAACTGCTAACTTAAGTAAATATTTTATTTTTTATTTTTTTTATATATTTTTTTTTATTTTTTTAATTTTTTTTTTTTTTTTTTTTTATTTTTTTTTTTTTTATTTTATCTCCTCGCTGGCTTTGACACTCGTTAGCTGTAAAATCATTGCCTTTGTTTGTTTTGGTTTTTTTGGGTTTGTTTATCAAATCTTTAAGTTTTTTTGCGTGCTGTAAAAAGTGAATGTACAGAGTAGATTGTAATTTTATGAATATCAAAAAAAAAAAAAAAAGTTCTGCTCAAATAGAAGACTCTACTAAGGCCAGCCAATGCGCCAAGCGATATAGACCATATGGATAGATAAACGTATATATGCTCGTAAGCGAACTTTTGAAAAGCATGCCGGTTATAGGTAGTAGTTGTTATTGTAAATTTTTCATTTATGATCTTCGCGTTGACCACCTGATATATGGCGTTCCAGCGCATTGGTTTGCAAAATGAATTTAGTGCAGTTATGGCAACGGTTGTTGTTTTGGCCAAATATGCAGTTAGAAGCATGCATGCACATACTTAAGTAGACACACGCATATATACAGACATATCTAATTGACTATGCGCTGACTGCTAGACTAGTTAAAATCACATTTAGACTTTTATCGATTTTTTTTTGGACTTACGCAATTTTGTAATGCTCTTGTTCAAAACTCAATACTATGGTTTTTAAAATAGTAGAAGTGGTTTTAAAATAGTAGAAGTGTTTTAGCGTAAATAGAGAACAAGTTTATTTGGTGTCTTGTGGCTGTGATGTGATTACCTTTTGAGCCATATTCGGCAAGACTTCATAAGCATTTAGAGTGATTGTGCGGTTAAGTCGTTGCTGTTTGTCATTGAGGCTGAAGAATTGCGTGCACGCACATCATCAAGTTCAAGTGGCGTTTATTTCTTCAAGTGATGTGATATCATATAAGATCATGTGATATTTATTTATTTATTTATTAGCCAATGAAATGCACAAAGAAATCTTACAGGCTAATTAGAAAAGAGATTACAACTAAAAATTGTTGATTGCTACTTACAAAATAATTTTAACACTTCAAAGAAGCGATTTTTTGAAAAAGAAAAATCGATGTCGACAAATCTGGAAATTCGGTTGAACTCAGTCAAGGTCCTGTTGATTGGCGAATTTTTAGAATATAAAGTTCTAAAGACACCAACAAAGAAAATTTCGGTGTATCGAAGATGCCGGGACGGAATGTTGAAGGAAATACTTTCAAGGAGAACAGGACAGTCAACAACGCCCGTGACTACGTCGAAAACGAAAGACAGAGACATAATAGTCCTCCTACTCTGTAGCGATTTTAGGTTTATCAATAGGCACCTGCATTCATAGGCTGGCACAGGATCTGTAAAATGTAGGCTACGAAGCGCAAAACGTAAAAATGCCTTTTGGATCCGCTCAATCCTAATAATATGGCAGTCAAAATAAGGAGACCAAATAAAAGAGGCGTAATCGAGCCAAGATCGCACAAACGCCTTATACAGTAATTTTAGCGTATATGAGTCAGGAAACTCTGATGATTTGGAAATTATGAAGCTAATGTGGCTGGTAAATGAGAACTTTTGGTTGAAAATTACCCCAAGGTCTTTGATTTCACAAACAGTTCGAAGCGGCGAACTAGCGATATTGTATTTCAATAATGACAATGACATCATATTCTAGATGAGAGCTAAACAAGCGCATTGCCTGTGCCTTGGTTCTTAGTCCGGAGACATTGTGAAAATAAATCTTTAAGCTGCCGTTATTCTTACGAGCATCAACTAACTCTGGGGTGGTTTGTCCCTTTCTTTCTGAAAAAACTGGAACGGCTTTTCCGTGTAACTTCACTTTGGTTACTACGCACCAGTTTAAACAATTCAAAATAACGTTACTAGAAATATTTTATGCTCATTACAAAAGAAGAAATCATGCGATGAGAAATCATGTGACAAAAATATCATACGATGCATGTCCTGATATTCTATTACCTTTCGTGGCTGAACGCCAAGTCACCTTTGTTACAACTACTCTTTGGTTTAAGCTATTTATAAAGTTGCAAGCGATTTTTTTTTTCTAATCAAAGAAGAAAAAATCATTTGATAAGAAGGCATGTGACAAAAATATCATGTGGCTCTTAATTATGTTATTTTATCGCTTTTCGTCGCTAAACGCCAAGTCACTCTTCTTATTTCGCTTCAGTGACAACTATTTCAAACGTTTCAAGACACTTTTATATGCTAATTACAAAAAAAGAAATCATTTGATGAGAAAGCAGGTGACAAAAATGTCATGTGATGCGTAATCATGATGTTTTATCGCTTCTCATCGCTAGACGCCATGTCTCTTTTATTACTACACATCAGTGTAAACTATTTGAAACATTTAAAGAGATTTTTACGCTAATTAAAAAAAAAAAACATTTCATGAGAAAGCATGAGACAAATATATCATATGATGCGTAATCACAATAATCACATCTAGGAATACCCATCTCGGCGTGCCGTGAGTTTAGAGGTACTTTGGGCATTTTGGGATGAAAAATATTATACTTACATTTGAATAAATGTGATCGCATGATGCTAATTAAAAATCACATCATAGTCACAAAATAAGACATAATTACAAATTATCAAATGCAGATATAAATTTAAACGGAATACAATAGAAAGATTATAAAAGATCATTTGATAGTTAGATATATGTATATTTGTATAAGTGGTGCGTTATTTTACAAAGTTAATATGTAATTCGAATAACTCATGTGATAACATATCGTGTGATGCAACATCATGCGATAGGAAGTCATAGTTTATCAACATTTATTTTCACTCTTTAGGAATATATGGAAAATTCAATGCTGAATATACAATAGAATTGTTGATATCATATGATACCTTTGACATGATTAAGTGATGATTTATTAAAAATCGGATGTCTTTGTAGTGTTCAATTTATATACATGTGATTTTTAAAACTCGCATGTTAATACATATGTGCTAAATTATATGTAAATACATACATATGTATATATACAAAAGCTGAAATGTGTGATGTTGCAGATAAAGTTACATATTTTTATAGTCCATAGCAAGTTTGTATCTTGAGTCTTTGTTAAGATGATTTTTATTTTTTAGAAGAGTTGTGTGTTTTATTGGAATTCAAAGTTTTTTACTGCTGTGGTATGCGTTGATTGTTTCGTGTATTAACTCTTTCACCACTTGAAAATTTTAATATTTTTGACAGTCATGGGAATTATGTAGATTTTATGATTTTTTTTTTCATTTTATTCGATATCACCTGCTGTCAATCGTAACATAAACAAATTACGTTTTACAATAGATACTCGAGTATTGATCCACTTAAATAAATGAGTTTGATGAAGGGACAGGAATTATTAAAAATGTTGATTACTCTTCAATGTATGATGAAATAAATGATGATGAAAGGTGATGAAGTGATGTGATGATTTTCATTTTGCTTTCTCCTCACTTTACAAAAGTAAAGTAGTTTAAACAAAAGTAAGCAAGTATGCATTTGTGTATAATATCACATTGTGTATACCCAGTTGTGGGTACAAGGCAGGCTAACATTTAACCGAGATATTAGGGCATACCTCATAAAGATTTTATTTTTATTTTTATTTAACTAACTCGCTACTTCCGAATTTTCTCTCCTAGCCTCCACATGGCAACCGCACTTTTCCTCACATACATCTTCATCATCTTGCTAAGTCAGCATAGCGATGCTGCCACACCACAACGTCAACGCTTGACTAATCTAGAGTATGTTTATCGATATGGCACATCTCGACCTACAGAACTGCAAACATTTTATCAAATTAACAATTCACCAAGTTACGCGTTGGATGAGACGCAGAAAGCTTTCGCTGTACAACAACAACAACAAGATACCTCAATAGCATCCAATGAAATTCCTTTGCTAACCAATGACAAAGGAGTCCATTATAATGAGGAAAAGCTACTGTCAAAGTCGAGTCGCCCTTACTGGACGGGCAGCTATTATGGAACGCCATCCTATAAAGCTGATGTGGAGCCGAAATATGGAGTGTAAGTAATTTTACCCTTTTAAATTTTTTTTTTCGAAATTCAAAAAATTTTTGAATATTTTTAGAGAAATTTTGAATCATATTTGAGTATTTCCCACAAAATTATGAATGGTTTTAAAAAAATTTTGTACTACTTTTTACCGTTGATAATTTTGAGACAAACTTTTTCAAATTGCCCCATAGTAGTTGAAAAAATTTTAAATCATATAAGTTCTTTACAAATTAAGTTTAAATGACTCTTCTAAAAAATTACAAAATTAAATTCGAATAAGCTTAAAATATTTCTTAAAAAAGTTAAAAAAGAGAGAATTAAAAAAAATTTTTTTAATCAAAAAATATTTAATTAAAATAAGCTTTGAAAAAAAAAAAAAATTTTTGCTAAAAAAATTACAAAATTAAATTCGAATAAGCTTAAACAATTTCTTAAAAAAGTTAAAAAAGAGAGAATTTTAAAAAATTTCTTTAACCAAAAAATATTTAATTAAAATAAGCTTTGAAAAAAAAAAATGTTTGCTAATTAATATTTTTTTTTTAAATTTTACATTTTTGAAATTGAGAAAATTTTCAAATATTTAAAATATTTTCAGCAACAATTTGAATTATTTATTTTATTTATTTCAAATAGTTATTTAGTACTAGTTTTAAACATTTTAGCCCTATTTTCTTCAAAATAATTATTTTGGCTCATTTTTGGCAACTAACCCCATTTACATTTAAAAGTTTGATGGCGGATTACTTTGTTCTAAAATAAAATATATATATATCAGCATAAATAGTTCACCGATTAAGAACCGATGTCACATGATGAAAGATTTTCTAGGGTACTCGGGAAGACCATGGAAGATAATAAGCTAAGCAGAAATATCACGCCTAGAAGTATGCGGCGATTTTATTTAGTCCGCAGCTTCTCTGCACTTAAACTTTGCTGGTGTGCAAAATTTTTATATCTAGTAAGTGACAAATGATTGAAAAAATTGTGTGCATACTTTAAGGGAAGAATTTTCCAGTTTTTTTCAAACTCTGAGAAATTTTAAATTAATACTTACACTTTTCACGTCTCACTCAATTTTTTTGAATGCAAAAAATAATAAAATAAATAAAAACCGCCTGAAAGTATGCAACGATTTGCCATGCTTTCTTAAGCTCGCAGTTTCTGGATTATTAACGAAAGAGGATCAAAAAGCGGATTTGACATTTTTTGCATGATTTTACAAAATTTTCTCCGTTGGCACATTACTTATTTATGTATTTAAAAATCTGTTGGATACTCAAAATATTGCCTTTAATTTTATTTTTATAAAGTATACTTGTATACAAATTCTGGAGCGAACAAACCTTTTCCAAACCACCCTAATAAGCACATATGTGTGTATGTACATAAGCTTTTCTACATTTGAGCCTTTAAAAATAAAGCTTTTTGAACTTGTGCTACACCAAAAACTTCAATTGGTTCACATCTACGCTAAGCCAACAAAATACTTAAGCAACGAACTTGATTTCATAAAAACTTAAAAGCTGTCAGCCGCGCAAGTTAAACGACATATTCATTGTAACTGCATGTAAACTCATACACACACATATAAGTACGTAAATATATGGCAGTATGTATTTTATGTAAATAACCAATTCATCTATCACAGCTTCCTTGTTAACATTGCAGGTTTAACAGGTAGTTTTTTGCAACAAAAATGCTTCCTTTTTTTCTAAGAAAAAATGCAGCTATTGGAGGTTTTTGTTTTGTAATACTTATTTGCATGCCTGATCTTTGATATGTATGCCAAATTATAGGTTGTGTTTACTACTAGGCAGGCTTTGGTGAATGGGTTTGGCACGGAAACACAAAAATAACTAAGCACCACATTTTTTTTCGTTTTTGGTGCAGTTAAGAAAGTTGTATTTAACTAAGTCACCCTGTGACCTACAAAGAAAATTATACCGTCATCAGCATTTATTGGCGCTTAACTGCCTAGGCGTTTTGGAAATTGCACTACAAGGCACGATACGAGCGGGTAACTTATCCTTCACCTGTTTGCTTCAGCTCAGTTATGTTCAACTAATTTTCTTGACAATTTTTTTGCTTTCATATTTTTTTATGTGCTTAAGCAAAAATTGTTGCAATTGCAACAATTGACATTTGCCAATGCATTGATGGCACCATCAACGAAACTTGACAGCAAGCAACACCAGCTGATGCGTTACAATGCAGGCGCGCAACCGCAGAAGCATATAAAATGCACACATTCATACAGAAGCATTTCCAAAAGCTTAACAAATCCGCTATTATTGCTCTTAGCAATATATTAGATAATTGTATGTTGAATTACATTTTTTTTATATACGCTGTTGTTGTTCTGCAAACAATAATTGTTTCATACGCATTCAAATGTGGTGTGTCACACCGATTAACCAAGCGGCCGACTAACAAACTGACTGCCTGACTTACTGAGCGAATACATATTTATGTGTACAGCAGCTATCATAAAAAAACAACTTAGCCCATACATATGCAACGTTAAAAAATTTGCTTGTGGTTTGAATTGTTTTTGTTGTTAACGCCCGCCTCGTGCCATTAAGTGAATAATTAAAAAAATAACAAGTAAGGAAGTCTAAGTACGGGTAAACCGAACATTAAACACCCAACGATTTCTATTTACCAGTTTCATCAGCAATATAACCTATACCACCATGAAATTTCATCATTCTACTATTATTAATTTAAAAGTTATGACCAGTCGAATTTTCAAAAATGCCCCTCTAAAAATGTACGGTGCCACGCCTACTCTTAAAAATCGATAAAAAAATCATAAAATAATGACTAGGGGCTTCATCCTACCAAATTATATCATTTTAGCCATTTCAGTTAGCGAGATATGTCAATTTAGGAGATTTTCGAAATTTTCGATATCGAAAAATGGGGCGTGGTTATCATACGATTTCGTCCATTTTTAATAGCAAGCTATCTTGGCCAGAAAATAACCTGTATACCAAATTTCATGCAAATATCTCAATTTTTACTGAAGATATCGTGTACACGGACGGACAGACGGGCGGACATGCCTTAATCAACGCCTAATTTCAACCTAAGAGCTTTCATGTATTATCGATTATTTTGTACCGTTACGTACACACAGAAAAATTTTTATGTAAAATCAACACTTTTTTAGGTTATTATTTTTCAACACTATCCATAATGCTATTTTAACATTAAGCTCATGTTGAATAACTTCACCTCGTGTTAAATTAACATGACTTCCTGTTAAATTAACATGAGTTCCTCTTAAATTAATATGAATTCCTGTTAAATTAACATAATTTCCTGTTAAATTAACATGACTTCCTGTTAAATTAACATGAATTCCTGTTAAATTAACATTAATTCCTGTTAAAACAACACTATCTGCCTCATTATCTCATGCAAATTTAATAAGATCTTTCTCGTTAATTTAACATGGTTCATGTTGACAAAAATTATTCTGTGTAGTACCGTCATGTGTACAAAATTATAATACCCTTATACTAGTACTGGTACGCTGGGTATAAAATAGCCAATAAAATCATGAAAAAATACTTCATTAACTCAAAACTAATTAAATAATCATAAGAAAACTTAACAGAAATATGCGCTCATAGTAGGAAAATGGCTATAAACATGTAAAGTGATTTACAATCTTGAGTACTAGATGTGATTACAGTGGGCTTTTATAAAACAAATTACATAACAATATATTGTAAAAAAACTGACGGCTGATTTCGGTATGCCAGAAACACATAGTAAGCATTAAAACTGTTTTTGCTCACTCATTACGAATTTTTTTTAAATTCCTACCTATCTACCAAGATGTAAAACCTCCCAAATGACGAAAGTGGCAAAAATGAGATTTGCTAACCCTTAAAAAAATCTGTTTGCATACTTTTAGGGGTTAATTTTCCAATTACTTAAATCACTGAGTTACTTTAAAGCTCTCACTTAAAACTTTTCAGCATTAAACCTTCTAAAAAAAAAGATTAAAAAAAAAAATAACTTCCGCCTAGAAGTATGCAACGGATTTCTATACTTTTAATTAAAAAAAAAATTAGGAACACTGTGGCAATCATGTTAGCATTATTTTAGGCGTTTGATTTTAAGCACTTCTCGTATTGAAAATCGCACCCTTGATTTGAACTTTATAAATTCATTAATTTGAAATTTTTATTTTCAGCTACCAAAATACGGCAGCATTCACTCGACAGCCGCCTTATGGCACTCACCCAACACGCCACCTACCCTCCACACCAGTTTCACAAATAATATACGCGCCACGCCCACAAAACTACAATGAGCTACAAGCACCAACGCTGGTCCATCCCTTCCCTGACAATGCATCCAACAGTCGCAACATGCAGCATAATGTTTATTCCAATCAAAAGCAGTATGCACCCAAGCGACCACCCGATGTCAATGTTCCACATCACATGAAACTCCCTTATCCGCCATCTTTCGTCAGTATAACTAGCACCACAAGTACAACAGCAGCTCCGCCGGCAGTAGCGGGGCTCAATAGTTTACCAGATGTTTTTGCTGCGCGTCAACATAAATCTTTGCTAGACTCGTATATACCCAGTTGGGTGCTGATGCGCATGCTGCAGCAACAAAAATTATTGCAAAATAAACAATTGCATCAATATGTTGCTACGCATACTTTAGCGTATCCTAGTTCAAAGAAAATTGCCTAAAAGTAGGCAATATTTAAAAGTGTCAATAATATGTAGTCTACTTTTAGGCGCATTGTTTTTGTTGATTGTTTATAGTCATTTATTGAACATAGATTAAAATTTTTGTTACAATTATTTTTATAAACTTAGGGCCTAATTATGTATGGCGAACAATAGCTCAGACGAACGATTCGTCCGCTCACAATATCGCGTAGCCATCGCATTATCAATCATTTTCATTCGCTTCATAGATTTTTTTTTAAATATTTTCGACTTTTCTTTAACATAAAAAACAAAAATGAAAGAAAATACGATTTTGGAAGCAGACGAATCGTTCGTTTGAGCTATCATTCGTCATACATAATGATACCCTTAATACATATATTTTTTAAATGTGCATCGTATTTTTTTGGGGTAGAAAATTTCAAGAACGAGACGAATTCTTTTAGGAAAAATATTGCAAAGACCTACATTGAGTAGCAAGCCTTACGGCGGAATCCTCAAGGATATCGCTGAGATGGGGATCCTGCCCAAACGTGGCGATGAACTGAAAAAAGCTCACTAGAGGATATAGGGTCCTTACAGTTCAAAGGTTGATTTGAAGGTGAAGCTCATGCCTCTGAGCAACTTCGCTGGCTCTCGCAGGACAGCGTTGAGGATGTGTTGGTCTCTTTTCCTCTTTCCAATTGCTCTCAGTTATGAACTTTTTGAGAATTACAGATTGATAGTTCACACAGATATGAAAATGTACCTATTATGATTAATTTATAATCTCACATCGTGCCAATTATTTTTTTTTTTTTTTTTTCTTTTATTATCTACTGTCAGTGACAGCTTCAAATAAATCACTACATTAGCTTTCCCATCACTTTTGCTTACTTCCTGCATGCATAAATTAATAGTGATTGCATTTTTTGTTTTCTTTACTTTTGTTATTGTTGTATTAATAACTTATAGCACGATTGTGGTGAGCTGTGTCAGTTGCTGATGCTTGAGCTGCAAAGTAAATATCATCGCAAAAATTTAGTAGAGTTATGATAAAGAACAACAACAACGTTAGAAGCTACCAAAAAAACAATTACAACAACATTTTTCATGCACATCTCGCTGACAAAAACTTGTCTTGAATTTGTTTGGCGCTCATGCGGTGGCAGCTGTGGCGCCATCAATTACCACAACAACAAAATTGCAAAAAAAAAAATTAAATAATAGAAAAAAGTATAAAATTTCTCAACTTGACAGCGTGAAAATCAACATTCATTTATTGCTGTGCCACAAAAAAAAAAAAGAATTTTTCTTTAAAGGTGAAAATGGCTAAAAATTTAATAAAAAAAAAAAAAAACAATTTAAAAAATTTTTTATTTTTAGTTTTGTCAGTAAATCGTGCCGAAAATATTTGCATTTGATTTATTTGAGAAAACTATGAGCCAAACAACAATCATTTAGTAATAAGAAAAGTATAAGTTTATTTAGTTTGGGTATATAAACTGATGACAGTTGTCAGCGAGGAGGGTGACGTACACGGCTAAAAAAATTTGAGCCTACATTTTAAAGTTTTTGGGCTACATTTATGATTAAACCAAACATAGTTTCGAATTTAAGCTAGCCCAATTTTCAAGTTGTTTAAATTTTCGACCAAAAATGTCTTAAACATTTTTTTTTTCGTTAGCAGAGATTCGAACCTAGACTCCTTACATCATATCCGACAGCTCTACCACTGAGCTAGATCGCACACATGAATGTTGTGGGCGAAATATACCAATAACTATGGGTATTAAATAAAAGGTATTTTCGGCGACATACCAACTGAAATATTTTCAAGTAGGGTTGTCACCTAACCGTATTATATTTTTTTATTTTGTATATCCGGTACTATCTCGAGAACCGTTTGTCCGCTTTCGCTAAAAATTTGAAATAGCGATAGTATCGTCAATTCTAAAGCAGCCATTAGCCGTACGTAGCATAGCTTGACTTGACTTGAGAACTGTCACTTAGCGTGCTGTTAAATGAAGTATGCATGTAACCGATTATCCTACTTGACTTGCCTTAGAAGTCTCTTGATTTTTGTTTTTCTACATAAGTTCTAAGTTTAAAGAGCGCCGTGAAAGAACTATTGATGCCATACCTTCTAACTGTTAAATCAATTAAATTCAAATTAGGTCAATCAACAAAAAAAAAAAAAAAAAAAAATTCCTCCCAAAACTACATAGTCTTGTTTGGGCGTTGAGTATATACTGGTTATAGATAAGCTCGGAACAGTGAAACCTAATGCCACGAAAATGCGTTTACTTTTAAAAGTCAATATTTATAGGGTTGCCATCTATCTCAATTTTTTTTAAGTATTGAGCAGATATGCCAATGTGGGTATCAAATGAAAGGTATTTTCAGCGACATAGCAACAAAAATATTTTCAAGTAACGTTACAGCCCAGAGTTGCCATTTTACCGAATTGTATTTGTATATTTTGGTGTCATTTTAGGAATATTTTTGGGTCATTTTTGGATCATTGTGCGTTCATTTTGGAATCATTTTTGAGATTATTTTCGGGTCATTTTGGAATAGTTTTTGGGGTAATTTTTGGGTCATTTTGCGATAATTTTGGGTCATTCACATAATTACTTTTAAAAATCAATGTTTAGAGGGTTGCCAGCTATCTCAGTTTTTTTAAGTATTGAGCAAGATATGCTAACATGGGTATCAAATGAAAAGTATTTTCAGTGACAAACCAACAAAAATATTTTCAGGTAGCGTTGTCGGCCAGGGTTGCCATTTACCGTATTGTATTTGTGTATTTTTGGGTAATTTTGGGATTATTTTTGGGTATTTTTTGGATCATTGTGCGTTCATTTTGGAATCATTTTTGAGATTATTTTGGGGTCATTTTGGGATAGTTTTTGGGATCATTTTGGGGTAATTTTGCGATAATTTTGGGTCATTCACATAATTACTTTTAAAAATCAATGTTTTTAGGGTTGCCAGCTATCTCAGTTTTTTTAAGTATTGAGCAAGATATGCCAACATGGGTATCAAAAGAAAAGTATTTTCAGTGACAAACCAACAAAAATATTTTCAGGTAGCGTTGTCGGCCAGGGTTGCCATTTACCGTATTGTATTTGTGTATTTTTGGGTCATTTTGGGATTATTTTTGGGTATTTTTTGGATCGTTCTGGGATAATTTTAGGATCAATTTGGGGTCATTTTGGGATAGTTTTTGTGATCATTTTGCGATCATTTTTGTGTTATTTTGGGGTTAGTTTGGGATCATTTTTGAGGCCATTTATAAATGATTTTGTGGGTTAATTTGTGTGCCCTTTTTGGGCCAATTTGGGATTATTTTAGGATCATTTTGTTGTTATTTTGGGATCATTTTCGTAAAATTGCAATTTAATAAAAACTAACAGGTCACTTATAACTCAAAGTTTTATAAATAGAGTTCGGAAAATATGTGAAAATCAAACGCCTAAAATTATGCTAACATAAAAAATTTTTTCAGGCGCTTGATTTGACATATTTTTCCGATTGCCATTTATAAATGATGAATAATTTTTTTAATTTTTTTATGTCGTCCAACTACTGTCACTTTAAGCTAACCAAATTTGACTAAACTTGAGCGAGTATTCATCTGGCTTAACCAACTGACTGCTTGTAATGCAGTAACGCCTATTACAAGAAGTTTCAAAAGCTTAAATATTCAATGGTTTAGTGCTACATGAAATCCCTATAATGCCAGCACACGATGACAAGCGTATACATTTTTTTAATATTTGTACATTTAGTACTAAAATGCATTAGGTAAGCGTAACCATGCAGGCCAACAGCAGTTTAGTTAAATTTATCACTATAGGGCAAGTACTTATTTATGGTTTAAGCTTCATTAGTCAATCAGTATGAGTTGGTATTAATGGTTTATAGACGAAAAATTGCGCAGACTTATATAAGAGAGATTACACTTATCTGAAGCTTAATATATGTGTTAAGGGATAAGCAGCAAAAATAGCATAAATATATTGTGTAATATACGCTTATGTATTAAAGGAAGTGCATCATACTTACTGTGTGAGGTAAATAAAAAAAAAATTCAATAAGTTGTATAAGTCTACCTTTATATAAATGAGCTACACTGACATTTTTCTTACGCATATGACTTTTGTTTTGCGCAAGTTGATTGATGCTAAAATTCGTCAAAGCTGCCTATTTGTTCAAGAGAAGTAGGGGTGCGGACTAATGGTCCATTTATATAAAGATAGCCTTAGAAAGTTTTTTAACATTTTTAATATTTTTCTATAGCTTATGAATGAGCTCAGCTAGCCGAAAATGAAAGTTGATGGTGAGATTTCCTCTTTTGCATTATCAATTTGGGTATTCTCTTGTCTTTTCGATCCATGCGCCACCTATTGGAATTTGGCATTATATATCAATTGTGCCATAATTTTCCCACTTAATAAACAAGAAAACGACTTCGTATAAAGGTAGTAATAATGAAGAAAATACAGGTGTTAAATTAGTGTTACAGTTACAAGCTTTGATGTTTTCCAGAAGCGCTGATAAGGTCTAAATGTTGTTAATGCATCTCTGTGTTTGTATGTGGAAATCGTATTAGTTCATTACTATATTTGAAAGCAGGGCATGGAAGTAAGTGTGGCAATTGATTAATGATGACTTACTCTCCATAGAGTTTTCGAAATATTTAAATGCATCTGAAGGTAAGTGTTTTTTTTTTGCTTAAAGCAATGTTATAATATAGACATCCCTAGGCCAGCCTAGAAATTAATTTTTCAACAACGCCCTGTTTCAATATTTTTTCTTTCAAAAACCATTTAATTTTCTTTGAGCGTTTTTGCATTAGGGAACTCTTGAACCAAATTTTTAAATAGGGTGCTATTAAAACCAAATTTCGAAACAAATTCTGACATAGGCCTTTCTGAAAATATTTTGAAGAAGGGTAATCTTCCACACAGCCGTCGAAATGGAATACCTACAGTAAAAAATCTCAATTTATGAGGCCACTGAAACAGTTTTTTTTATGTCCAGGCAAGGAAGGTATCTATAGTTATTGCGCTTTTTATTTCTGTTTTTAATTTCCTTTTTCTTTACACGACAAATTTACCTACTAAAACCGGAGGAATAAGAAAATATTCGACCGAGAGTTTCGGACCAATACCCAATAGGCTTTTATTCCAGAATATGTGCATATGTATAATGAATTTTGTTATTATTGTTGAATAAAAAAAATATTCGACCGAATGTTCCGGGCGAATGTTTTGTAAAAATTTGTTTAAATTATATAAAATGTATAAATACATTTTTACTTCTTTCTTGTTCACTTTCCAACAACTTAGTAGTAAAAATTTCGGGCGAATAAGAAATACTCGATCGAAAAAACCGGCCGGAGAAACACTATGTCTTTAAAATAACAAGCTTATATCTGGTTCTGAATATATACAAGTTTTTCTTCGAGTTATTGTGAACAAAAAGAAAAAAAAATTCGATCGAAAGTGTCGGGCCATTGTCCAACCATATTTTACATTGAATTTTTGTTTATATTCCTCTGTTTTTTTAGTTTTTGTGACAAACTAAGGAGGAAAAATTCAGTAAAAGTGAATATAATTCATTATGAATAAACAAATATTCGACCGAAAGTTCCGGGCGAATGTTTTTAAAATTATATAAAATTTGTAAATACATATTTATTTATTTTTTTTTGTTCACTTTCTAACAACATAGTAGCAAAAATTCCGGGTGAATAAAAAATACTCGATCGAAAGTACCGGTCGGACCATGTCTTTGAAACAACAAGCTTATATCTAATTTCTAAATATATATCAGCTTTTCTTGCGAGTAAGCATATTTTACATCGAATTTCCGATTATAGTCCTCTGTTTTTTTGGTTTTTGGGACAAACTATGGACGAAAAAAAAAATTCGACCGAAAGTTCCGGCCAAGAGCTCACTAAGTATTTTTTAAACAATATTACAATAAATTTTTATATACATATACAATTTGTTTTTTTTTTATTTTGCTTATAATTGATTATGAATAAAAAAATATTCGAACCGAAAGTTTCGGACGCATGTTCGAACAGTTCTTTTTTTTTAATTATAGAAAATTCTGTATTTTTTCAGTTGTGGCTGCGAATATAAACTTGAGTTATAATAAAACCGGAAGCCGTGGTGTAGCGGTAGTGCGTTCGGCCTACTACACCTAGTAGTCGGATATCGATGCCCGGCAAAAGCAACATCAACGATTATTAAGAAAAGGAATTTCTTAACGGGGTCGCTTCTCGGCAGTGGTTTGGCAAACTCTCCGATTGTATTTCTGCCATGAGAAGCTTCTCAGTAAATACTCATCTGCGTTGCAGCTGTTAGCAGAAAACTGCATGTCCCGCCAATTTGTAGGAAAAAAACTCAAAAGCAACACACCACAAGTTGGAAGAGAAGCTCGTTGAAAATCTCGTTAGAGGTTATGATAATCAATATTTTTTTATTGTAATCACAAATATGCATGTATGTATGAATACAAATAATTTCAAGAAAATAAATTTTTAAGAAATATTTGAATTTTTTTATTCGCACACACATTTTAAATCTACATAATGTACTGTCATCAAGTTCGTGTCTTGAGTCTTTCGTTCATGCTGAAAAATTTGGCGGCTAGCAGTTAATTCCGCTATTTAACAATCTGATACATTCGCTGCTACCACATTTGTACATATTTTACACATAGAAACAAATCAACAGATTAAAAAATCAAGTAGTTATTTAAAAAAAACTGTGTAATTCTAAAGAAAAAAATTATTTTAAAAAATTTCTAGAAATAAATGCAAAAAAGGAAAATTTGATCAACAATTTGTCATCAAAGTTGATAGTAGGAGTGTGAGTGTGAATTGAGATGGGATTTCAAAAAATTGTTGCCTCCATTCACAAAACATCTAACGACTTAATGAACCTTCTACTTTTTACAATATATCAATTTATATGCAAATACGCATGAACACATTCAATTCATTCAATTTTTCTTTGTCAAGTTTAAGCAAATTTAAAATTGAAAGGGCACCTTGGGCTGAACGCATCTCTATTTCGTACACAATGCAAATGTGTAAATTTTATTTTATAGTTTTGAACTTGAACCGACTGTTATTGTTACAATTTCTAAAGTGACACCATTTAACCCTACAAAAGTATGCTGCTCAGACATACATACATGCAGACGCCAACAATGGTGTGCATCTCATTTACAGATTACAAAATATCAAACGTCATCACAAGGTAACACTGCCAAATCTGAGTGGAGCATCTTTTTCTTTCTCATCATATGCTATGGTTTGTTTATATTCAAGTACACCACAGTGTTAAACTGCTATGGTGAATATGATTTCGTTATCGTCTCGAACAAAAGACTTACATAGTCCCTGGCTATTTCGGCTGCATCTCACACATCTTTGTTTAAACACTCAGCTGTTACTCTCTGGATTTAGTCATTGCTTGCGTTCAATCAGCTGGTTGCAAGATTTCATTACTCACAAGCTTTTGGTATAAAAACCTATGACAGAGTTAGCGCCCGTTATAGTGAGTGACGCGTTATTGCAACGTTTGGTGGCACGCAGACACCAACAGAAGAAGCAGCAGCAGCGAAAAGTTAAACGATCGTGAAACGGTAACATTTTAGTGTTTAAAGAAGAAAAAAAAGACTTACAAAGAGAACCATAACTTGAAAAAAAAAAAATCACCCTGCCACTACGGGTGCTGGGTTGAACTGAAAGAAAGGTGTTTGCGGAGAAGACGCATAGTTTTGTGAAATTTGTTTGAAAAAGGTATACAAGTTCGCAGTTCAATTGTTGACTGTTACATATAACAAAATAAAAATAAAAAATAAAAAAATTGAAAGAAAAAATTTTTAAATGAAAAAATAATTGAAATACCAAAAAAAAGCGAAAGAACTAAATAAAACAAAATAAAAAGGTAGAATTAATCTAAAAAGAAAAAAAGTCAGTGAAGAACGAAAAATTATTTAAATGAAAGACAATTTCAAATACACTAAAAAAAAAATTTAACAAAAGTAAATGAATAAAAAAAAATAAAAATGTGAATTTAATCTAAAAAAAGTAAATGAGGCAATGAAATAAAATATATTAAATAAATTAAATTGAAACAACTTTTTATATGTTGTAAATAAATTAAGAAAAGTTAGAAATTCCGAATCTTCTTTGTTCGATGTTACAATATAAAGTAATTTGACAAGATCCTTCAACAAGATCGAAATCGCAATCATCGTTGTTAGTATTGTTTGTAACATTTTTCAACTGGTTTTCGCCTTAAAACTGAAAAGAATACAAATTTTAAAAGTTCATAAAATAATGACCAATAATAGCAAAAACTAAATTAAGAAAAAATAAAAAATTAAGAACAATTTAAATTTTATATCTCTTCATTGTTTTAATTTATTATTTTGTTTTGTTTTATTTTTTATTGTATTTTTTATTTTTTTATTTTATTTTATTTTTAATTTAATTTAATTTATTTAATTTAACTTAATTTAATTTAATTTTATTGTATTTTATTTTTTTATTTTTTATTTTTTTAATTTTATTTTATTTTATTTTATTTTATTTTATTTTATTTTATTTTATTTTATTTTATTTTATTTTATTTTATTTTGTTTTATTTTATTTTATTTTATTTTATTTTATTTTATTTTATTTTATTTTATTTTATTTTATTTTATTTTATTTTATTTTATTTTATTTTATTTTATTTTATTTTATTTTATTTTATTTTATTTTATTTTATTTTATTTTATTTTATTTTATTTTATTTCATTTTATCTCATTTTACTTTATTTTATTTCAATTTATTTTATTTTATTTCATTTTATTTTACTTAAATTTATTTTATTTTATTTTATTTTATCTCATTTTACTTTATTTTATTTCATTTTATTTTATTTAAATTTATTTTATTTTATTTTTTATTTTATTAAATTTTATTTTATTTTATTTTATTTTATTTTATTAAATTTTATTTTATTTTATTTTATTTTATTAAATTTTATTTTATTTTATTTTATTTTATTTTATTTTATTTTATTTTATTTTATTTTATTTTATTTCATTTTATTTTATTTTATTTTATTTTATTTTATTTTATTTTATTTTATTTTATTTTATTTTATTTTATTTTATTTTATTTTATTTTATTTTATTTTATTTTATTTTATTTCATTTTATTTTATTTTATTTTATTTTATTTTATTTTATTTTATTTTATTTTATTTTATTTTATTTTATTTTATTTTATTTTATTTTATTTTATTTTATTTTATTTTATTTTATTTTATTTTATTTTATTTTATTTTAATTTATTTTATTTTATTTTATTTTATTTTATCTTATTTTATTTTATTTTATTTTATTTTATTTTATTTTATTTTATTTCATTTCATTTTATTTTATTTTTAATTAAAAATAAATTTAAAAAATAACAAACTAACAAAATAAAAAAAAATTAATAAAATGAATCAAAAAAAAAATTACTAAAATATATATAAATCTAATACCAACAAAAACTTATAACTTTATGTACTGATTTTTTTTTTAATTTTTGGCAACACTTAGCATTGGTTTATTCTTCTGCAGCTGATATATCGAGGAAAATACACGACAAACATGAATTCTCATTTATTACTGGTAAGTTTGAGATAACTTTAAAATATATCTACAACTTAATAAGTCAACTTCAAAAAAATTGTAAAATAGAATTAAAAAAGAAAGTAAATTAATAATGTGAGGAAGAAAGGTAAAGTAGTAGCTGCATTATTAGATTAACATAGAAAAATTTGCATACAAATAACCAGAAGATGATGCAGTTAATTAGCGCATGCGCAAAGCACAGGAGAAACGAGGCGAGCGCACGGAACTATGTACATACATATATAGTGTTTTGCAGCAGCAACAGCGTCAAAAGCAGTCTTGATTGTAGACAACTAAGCCAAACCATTTATTATAGTCAAAGAGTTGTTGGTGTGTTAGTTAAAACTGTGCCGCCCTCACACACACACACATAATAGCTAATGTTATATGCAACACCAGCAATACTAATACATGTGTGTGGATATGTGTGAATATACATATATAAATGTTTGTTTTCAAACTTTGATTATGCGACAAAAAAGCTGCTTTGCCGGCTATGCAACAAATAAAAGTAAAAGTCAGCAAATAACAAACAAAACTTTATGCGCAACAGCAAGCGAATACAAAAACAATTGAACTGATGTTGGCAAAAAATTAACCAGAAAAGGAGATGAAAAAAGAAATAAAATAAATAAATTTATGCTGAACTTTAGCAGCCAGTTCAGTGCTCCTTGTATGACAGCCGCAAGTTGAAGGAGGTTTATAACTGTCGGTACAGTGCTTAACAAAATTGTGTGATTCAAACTGTGTGTAAGCCTTTTTTTATTAATTTAAGTTTGCTTTAAAAATATTTTTTTACATATAAAAACAGTACAAAAAAAATAATTTAAACAAAAAATGCAGTTTGAATATTTAGATAACATAGAAATAAAAAAAATTTGATGATGAAAAAAGTTTAAGAATATAAAATAAAATATCCTTATTGTAAAACTACCAAATTTCAAATTAAATAAAGTTAAATTGGGCAATTTTAAATACAGTTCACTTCGCAAAACAAATTATTCAAAAAAATTGGTAAAGTTTAATTTCTTTTTTTTTTAACATTTTTATATTTGAAAATATTCCTGCCGAATAATTATGCCAATCACTGTGTATTTGAGTATTACAACGCACATGAAAAAGATTTATTGAACACGTAAGATGTTACACAAGCTTCTGAGCTTCGAAGAAAGCATCATACAGAAAGTAATACATATGCTGCAAATTGTCATAATATAAGTAAATACATAAACAGTGAGTTAAATCTACAAATACTTAGTTATACACTGACTGCGAAAGGTAATTGTGCACTGCTCATTGTGGACACACATTTCCGGCATTCAAATATTGGCACTGCGGCTTGAATACTATACTCTTTTCAATAAGTTTTTGTCTCTCTTTCAAGATAAGATAAGGTAAAATTTAAAAATATAGTTTCAAATAAAATAAAATAAAAAAATAAAATAAAATAAAATCAAAAAATTTCAAATAAAATAAAATAAAAAAAATAAAATAAATAAACTAAAATAAAATAAAATAAAATAAAATAAAATAAAATAAATATAAAATAAAATAAAATAAAATAAAATAACATAAAATAAAATAAAATAAAATAAAATAAAATAAAATAAAATAAAATAAAATAAAATAAAATAAAATAAAATAAAATAAAATAAAATAAAAAAAATAAAAAATTTTAAAATAAAATAAAATAAAATAAAATAAAATAAAATAAAATAAAATAAAATAAAATAAAAAAAAAATAATAAAATGAAATAAAATAAAATAAAATACAATAAAATAAAATAAAATAAAATAAAATAAAATAAAATAAAATAAAATAAAATAAAATAAAATAAACTAAAATAAAATAAAATAAAATAAAATAAAATAAAATAAGATAAAATAAAATAAAATAAAATAAAATAAAATAAAAAAAATCGAAAAAAGCTAAAAATTTTTAAAATAAAATAAAATAAAATAAAATAAGATAAAATAAAATAAATAAAACCAAAAAAAGCTAAAAATAAGATAAAACAAAATAAAGAGATATAAAATAAAAAATAAAGTAAAATACAAAATACAAAAAATTAAATAAAATAAATAAAAAAATGAAGAAGAAAAAGAAATAAAAAAATATAATTAATTAAAATAAAATAAAGTAAAATAAAATAAAATAAAATAAAATAAATAAAACCAAAAAAAGTTAAAAATAAGATAAAACAAAATAAAGAGAAATAAAATAAAAAATAAAGTAAAATACAAAATACAAAAAATTAAATAAAATAAATAAAAATTAAATAAAAAAATGAAGTAGAAATAGAAATAGAAAAATATAATTAATTAAAATAAAACGAAATGAAAGAAAATCAAATTAAATGGATTAAAACAAAAATGATGTTTACACATCAAACTTCACGATTACTTTTGTAGAATTGCAAGCAAATAATATTTATTTTTGAAAACTGCGGTGCACGAAAATTAACCTTTCAATCGCGCATAAAAGTGAGCTCATTAAATTGTGCTCGATATTGTCCACTTGCAAACGCCTACAGCCAGCTGATACCAAGTTAAGTAATTTAAATCGAGTGCCGTCATTATTTACGCCCCACAAGCGCCAAGCGGCATGCAACCAGTTCAATTGTTTACCAGCTGAATTCGTTTGCAAATGAACTGTATTAGGCGTTGATAATGGGCAGAAAGCTTGCATTGTTGACCTACGAGCATTTGCCGTTTGGCTTTGTTGTCAGCGCAAAAGGTTTTGTCAATTCCACTTATTTGGTCAGTGTGCCATTAAAAATTAATAAAAATATTTGTCACAACACAAACACACATTCGTATAATACATAAAACACTTCTACACTTTGATTAACTATTATTATTATAATTTTTTTCTTTTTTTTTTTTTTTTGCGTTACTGTTTCTTTGTTCATGTGCTACTTTATTTTAAAAGGAAACAAAAAAAATAAAAAATTATGTTTGAAACGATGTGTGACCACACATCTTTGAAAATATTAATTTGTTTATTGTTGTCATATGACACTTTGTGGCACAATATTACTTATTTATGGCACATATAAAAAGTTTTTATCTACGCTTTTGTTGGTCAACTTAAACAAAAAATTATGTGTTCAATGTCAAGTGTGATTTGTCATGGAAAAAGCTTGCTGCTCTTATGGTATGTGTGTGTAGTTTTGAGGCTTAGAATTGAGCTTCATTGAAATGGTCAAACACTTACTTTATTTTATTTTATTTCATTTTATTTTTATATTTTTTTAATTTTTTTTTAATTTTTTTTTTATTTTTTTTTTTATTTTATTTTATTTCATTATATTTATTTCAGTTTATTTTATTTTTTTTAGTTTATTTTATTTTATTTAATTTTTAATTTTGTATATATCACTTCATTTTGTTTCATTTTTCTTTTCCTGATTTTCTTAATTTTATTATTTTTTTTTTATTTTTTTTTATTTATTTCATTTAAATTTATTTTTATTTTATTTTGATTATAAAATGTTTATTTTTTCCTGTTCTGATTTTCCTGCATTTGCTGTACACTCGTAAAATTTTACTATTATTTATTTTTACCAGGGATGCAAACCACTTCAAAAATCTCTGATGGTTCGGTACAGTGGCTCAAACTACTTCAGTGCCCCGAACCACCTCGATAGAGCTCGAAATTTATGTTTTAGGCATGAAACTAAAAACCCTTTAAAATTTCTTCCGCTAAGAAAAGTGGTTCGGTTCATATATCTAAAATAAAAAAAAGGTTCCGTTCGTGGTTCGCTTCAAAGAAAAAAAAACAGCTGTGTTTCGTTTCAAACCCGGCTTGCATCCCTGATTTTTACATTGCAAACTTGATTAGCCCAAGCCAAGCGCAAATTGCATCAGGTTCGTTGTTTAAGTCTTTTGTTCAAATGCATTTTTTCACTGAAACTTTTTAAGTATTTTGTTTTATTAAATTTTTTGTTTTATTATTTTCCACTCATTTGTGGCGAAAGTGCACGCTACATCTAACATTAGACGGTTGGACGGTTGTTCGACATGAAAAGCACGTGAAAACGTGCTGTGATGCAATGCTGTGCAAACCGGTAAAAACAAATGTGCATAGCGACAAAAACATTTATATCACATGCAACTAATTGGTAAGCGCATGCCAGAAGTTGCAATGAATGATAAATTAAAAATATTATAATAAAAAATTTGACCATATCAAATTACTTAGTAACAAAAAAAAAAACTAAAAAAACTAAAAAAAACTTGTTTGTCTAAAACAAATAAAACATTCAAGAAAATCAATCAATATGGAAAAATATAAATTTAAAAAAAAATTTTAGCTCAACGCGTTTTACGACTTTTAACAGATTTCTGTCACATTTTTCAACTCTTTTTCTGTATTAATATTATTTATTAGATTAGATCGATTTTAGTGAGTTTTTTCTATTTTATGTTCCATATATTTCTATCGTTTTTTTACTTCTATCGATAGCCAGGGCTGTGTAGATAAATATATCGACTTTTTTTGTCTTGAGACCGTTCTTTTCAAAAACTTTTAGTTCTTATCGCTTCTTTGTACATCTACAGCTTGTTTGTAAATTATGATATTATTTTGAATTTTTTATGATTTTTTTTGTAAATTATATCTATAATTTTATTAAAGTCATCGATGCATTTCCATTTAAATCGATAATTTTTTCCTTTTGTTATCGAGTTGCATAGATACTTATTGCGTTATGCGATTTTTCCAGTATTTCAATTATAAGTTATCGATTTTTTTTTTGTCTATTCACGGCATCGTTTCATTTCTATTCCAATCACAAATTTTTCCGATATTTTATCGGGCTACCAACGTAATCGGTCATACATTTTGTGGGGCTCGGTCACACATTTTAAAACGATTGGGGCACTGTAAATGGGTAAACTTATGATTTTTCAAACTTTGGCGCTCAAAGTCAAAAGTACAAAGTCGGGACATCAGAATTGGTTTTAGAGGTACGCTTCCTTCGGTAAAGTTTCTTATTTTGATCCCTAAAACACGATTTTTCTTGTCACTTGGGTGAATTTCAAATCTACCCGCCTAATTGAACACAGTACCCCAGTAGGGCGCTTGAGAACAAAAAATTTGATTTTGGATTATGCTGCATATCTTGAAAACTTGAAGTCCTTTCCAAAAAAATAAAACTGGTATAATTAAGTAGTGAATTCCTCTCGATGACACATGCCCAATAAGGTTCATTCATTGTCAATTAGTGGCAAAAAATTGCGTCAAAACCGGAAAACCGGATAAAATTTCCAAAAATTCCAACTTCTGGCTAAAAAAAAACATATCATACTTTTTTCAAATGAATAAATCACTGTATATATATCGAAAGTGTCAACAATTCTCTACCCAAAACCGTTGAGAATTTTGAAATCGGTTGAAAATTGGATTTTTAATGAATTTTTTTTTACGAAGAAACTGAAAAAACGGTTTTTTGGCCTTAAAACCAGATTTTGGAGGTGTTACAAACTTTTTAAAGGGCGTTTCGTGTATAACTCGACCAGATGAACAATATCTACTAGGTCGCTTCAAAAGTGTAAAATGGCTGTTGCACTGTGTTATTATATTTCCATTTTTTCATCAAAGAGTAGGAAAAAGGGAAAGATGAATACACAAATATTTAAAAAGTAGGACAACATCTGGCAAGTGTGCTAGTTCATTGAAAAATCCATCTCCACTTGTTAAAAAAAACAACTAAAAAATCAAAAAAAAGTTGTAAAAAAAATAAAATAAAAATGTGTGTTAAAATTTAGTTGACATGCAAAACAGCGCAAGAGCTAGTTCATCTTATTGTTTTTATTTGTTCACAGAAGGTCACATATGCAATGTAATATGTATTACTTTTTGTTTTCGTTTTCTACATTTTTATTGCTGCTTTAATTTTGCTGCAAAACAATTTACAATTCAATTACACATGTGTATGTGTGTGCGGCTTTGTAAACTTTTATACCAACGACATTAACCAGCAAGTTCGTTGCTTAAGTCTTTTGTTTGTTTAAATTTAGAGCAGCAGATACTAAAAAACGGAGGTAAATGCAGGTGATTGGGAAAAATCTTGTCTTCGTTGAATGCAATGTGAGCTAGCAGTGATCTTGTTAGTTGTAGCCGCTGTTATTGTTGTAATAACTTCTATGATTTTTTTTTTTTTCATTTAATTTTTGGTTATGGCGTTGACGCATGATTTTTTTTTATTTTGTACTATAAACGCAATATTTTAGCGCTACCAAATAGTCGTCGTTTTGCAAATTTGTGCTTTTTTGTAATGGATTTTGCTGAAATTCGCTGACTCATTTGATTTGATTACATATTTAAAAAAAAAATAAAAATAAAAAAATATTTAAAATTTTTTTATTTTTTTATTTAATATTTCTTATATCTTCAAATTTATTTCTTCACATAACTAATTTTTTTTGCAATCACGCTCTACAATTGCAAATATCATTTTCATCTTTCACACAACAATTTGCCTACTCACCTAAGCTGTGAACGTTTGTTTGCTATCAATAACTGAAAAAAAAAAAAAAAAAAAAGCAACTTAACAAGTCTGCCAATTGCAAGTATTAACTATGCATTTCTGGCTAAGAAGCTATTTGTTTTCGTATGTATCATTGCATTGAGTGGGAAGCCGTTTCTCGTTCAATCTTATTAAAATGCTAATAACCACTTATTGTATTGTGTTACATATTTGTGGTGGTTCGTATCGTTAACACACTATTTCTCGCTTTATCGTTGCAATAAAATAGAGTGAATGCCAGTTTGGAACCCATAAACCAATTGAGCTCGCTGGAAAACTGAAAGTAAAAGTCACAAAGAATAATTATGTGAAAATGCATAAATAACTCAATTATATGTATTTATGTAAGAGCTATTGTTCAAATGATACATACATGCGGTTAATTAATGCTGTATTTACGAGTGACAGAAACATATGGGCCATTCCATGCCAAATCGAGAAATTTTTTACCTGACCCCCTTCGATTTCGCTAAAAATTTGCAATCTTTTTCTACCCCCCGAAAGACATTTTTCAGAATTTTTTCAAATTTTTTCCCCAAATCAAAAAAAGTTATGAACTTTGAAAAAAAAAAGTTTTTTTAAAGGTTTTTATTTAATGCTGTAACTTTTTCAAAAATCGACCGTTTGGCATCATTTCTTTTTTTCATTTTTGTTTTTAAATGTAGTTTTCGAAAAAAAAAAAAAAAAATTTTTTCGAAAAAAAGAGTTCGCGCCTTTTATTATTATTATTTTTTATTTTTTCAAAACCTCCAACTACTTCTGCAATAAGTCCCGCTAATAACAAGATGTGCCGACAATCGCTTATTTTTTTTTTCATTAAAAAGTTGTATAAAATGAGCCAAAGTTGAAAAAAAAATTTTTTTTTCAATCAAAAAAAAATAGACGATTTTGTCGGCACATCACAAATAAAAAGTAGAAGCGATTTTCGGCTAATCTTGTTATTAGCGGGGCTTATTGCAGAATTAATTGGAGTTTAAAAAAAAAAATAATAATAAAAATAAAAAAAGGGTTGGATTTTTTTTTTCGAAAAAAGAAATTTATAATCTGGGCTTAAAAAAAATTTTTTTTTTCGAAAACTACATTTAAAAACAAAAATTAAAAAAAATGATCCCAAACGGTCGACTTTTGAAAAAGTTACAACATTAAATAAAGTTCTTTTTAAAAGTTCATAACTTTTTTGATTTGGGAAAAAAATGTGAAAAAATTCTAAAAAAAGATAGAAAAATTTTGGCGTAATCGTAGGGGGTCAGGTAAAAAGTTTGTCGATTTGGCATGGAATGGCCCATATGTTGTATGTAGAAACAAGTACATGCAAATATTTCACATGTCAAAGAATTTAAATATGAAGGCTTTTCAAAAGATATTTCACAATAGCGAAGAGTATGGCGGAAGCTTTAGCTGAATTTAAAAGGTATTGGTCGTTTGTTCTAAGTTTGACAGAATTTCATATATTATTTTGTTCTATTTTAAACATTTGTTATCATTTTTGGTTGTGAATTTGGAATAATTTTATGGGTCATTTTGGTATCATTTGCTGTCGTTTTGGAATCATTTTTGGGTAATTTTGGGGTTAATTTGAGATAATTTTGAATCCATTTGGGGTCATTTTGGGATAATTTTTTAGGTGATTTTGGGACGATTTTAGGGCTATTTCGGGGTTATTTTGCGATTATTTTGGGGTCATTGTGGGATCATTTTAGTATACTTTTTGGTAAATTTGGGGTCGTTTTAGGATCATTTTGTGGTCAGTTTGGGATCATTTTAGGGTCAATTTGGTATCAGTTTAGGATCATTTTGGTACCATTTTGGGATAATTTTGTTAATATTGCAATTGACTCAAAATTTTATAAATCATAAATAATTTTTTACCCTTATGCTTCATTCTAAGATTTTCTACTTGGGTGTTGCCACTTGATGCGTTTTATCAAGTTGCCATCTATTTTAGATATTTTTTCGAAAATCTATTTAGAAAAGTTTTTGTCGATAAGTAAGACTATGCGGCAAAATCGAAAACACAGAGCAAGCTCGGACACCCAGGTACTGAATAATAATCGACATTGTCATAGAGTAATTTCGATTTTTTTTATTCTTATCGACTTTTATCGATTTTTAAGTGATGTACAAATAACAGATTTCGACCAGGACATACCAGTCATCCACTAGTCATGATGTACTAGAATTATACTAGTTGTAAAATACCAGTGCCATACTAGTTCAACCTGGACTAGTATGACTTCCATAAAGTGAACTACTAGTCTAAAAAGTACTAGTTTGAAATATACTAGCCCCATACTATCATTTGCCTTTATTTTCATGTTTATTCTTTAGAAAGCAGTGACTATTTGTATTTACCCAAACACGAAAAAGCATCTGTGAATTATAAGAAAAAAAGCAGGGATGTGCCAATTTTATTAGCCATCACTATTTATTTTTTCTTAAGCGCACTTGTGTGTCGCATTTGTTGATTTAAAGTGGCCATTCGCATCTTCAACACGAAGCAGGAAGTCATTCAGCTGGCGAACAAACAAGCGCACATCTAAGGCATGCGAGCGTATTTTTTTTAAAGAGAGTGTGTGTGTTTGCCAGTGTGACGTAGCCATTTGACCAAAAACTGTTACAACATTATTGGACGCTGCATATTTTTGGGTGGCTTGTTTGCCGCCAGCAAACGGTACTGACAATTGACTTGGACGGTCGGTTGGCCAAAATGCTATTTGGCTTTTAAGTGGCGCTTTTCCTGTTTGCAATTTGAAATGCATTGTTTAGATGTATGGGAGTGTGAGTGAGTGTGTGTGTGTGAGTGCATGATTCAGCACCGGGTGCATGTGCTGATATGGTTTTTTAAAATGCCACTCGTTGGTTGCAGCCATGTTTGCCGTTAATGTTTTTATTAGTATTGTTATTATTGTTGCTTTTAATTTGCGGTTTACTGTCTGTTTGTCTGTTTATCTGCAAATATCTGACTTGTATAAGAGTGAGATTGTCATTTGTTGCATATTGCAAAAATGAAGGAAAAAAGCGAATGTTTGAAAAAATTATGCAAGAATACAATTTTGAATACAAAAAGCAGACAAACAAAAATTCATACATATACAGATGTGTGTTACTAGTTCATTAGTTGTTTTTGTAATCCTATTAAATCACAATAGCTTAACCTCTTTGTTTATCACGATTGCCTTATTGTTGGTAATTAAACGGCTATAACATTCATTTTCAGTCGGCGTTGTGCAGTGTGTGGCACTGTGTCAAAGCTGGAGGTTTTGCTTGTTGTTGTTGTTCTTGTAATTGCAAAAACTTTGCATCATCAATTTAGCCAAGCCCGTAAAATATTTAACGCAAAGTCACAAAGGATGAAGATAAGAGAGAAAGAGAGAGGGATATTATGTTTGTTTAAGTATTTACGGTATCAAATTAAAGGTATTTTCTGCGACATACCAACTAAAATATTTTCAAGCAAAATGGCAACCCTACCGCAGTATATTTGTATATCCGCTACTATCTCAAGAACTGCTTGACCGATTGGGATATAATTTGGCATGGAGATAGTATGCTCGATTCTAAGACTATCCACTTGGGTGTTGCCACTTGGGGGTTTCAAGGGCTGCCACCTATCTCATTTTTTTTTTTTAATATTTAGTAAGATTTGCCAATATGGGTCTCAAATTAAAGGTACTTTCGGCGATTTACCAACTAAGATATTTTAAAGTAGGGTTCGTGCCCAGGGTTACCATTTTACCGTATTGTATTTGTATATTTTTGGATCATATTTTGATTATTTTAGGATCATTTTGGGATCATTTAGGGGGAAATTTTAATTTTGGGGGTACTTTGGGATCATTTTGGGCTAAATTTCGGATAATTTTGGGATAATATTGGGGTCATTTTTCATCAATTCGCTACGATGCCTTTCGTTTCAAACCTCAAGAGAATTTAAGACCAACTTCGATTGGGATTTTGTACTGTTAATGAGATCGTCTGAAAGTTATACTTACAACATTCAGAAGAAGTACACCAAAATTTCTTGCAATGGAGTCGCGCAGTTACATTTTTTTGGATCAACCCACTATCGATTATAAATCAGACATCAGAATTTTTATATTTTCACTAACTTACTTCTAATTTTATTTGTGATTTTTTAGTTGCTGCTAGCCTTGGCCGTACTATTGACAAGCACACCAACAGATGGCGCTAAGAATGTAAAATCAAAAAGCGAAGCAAAATCAATCGATAAAACGAATTCGACGTTACTATCGATAAGCGTCGACCACGATTCAAAAAATATTTCAAAAGAGACAGCAAGCGCGCTCGCAGCTAATAATGTGACAAAAATTGTGGAAAAATCGAGCTACCCAAAGAAAGTGCACGCGTTGAAGAAACGACCGGCAAAGACGCCTAGTCTCTATGCAGCCACAGCAGCGGCACCCAGCGGCAAAAGTAAACGCAAGAAAGTATTAGATGTGACTGCCGTATTCAAAGACTTGCCCGCAGACGATGTGGAATTTATCAAGGAGCTGGACAAACAATTTCAACTGCATGGCGATAAAATTAAAATCAAAGTAGAGCATGATAACAGCACACAGCCGGAAAAGCAAACTAGCAAACGTACCATCGACGGCGAGTTGGGGTAAGTAGCGAGACGGAAGCGCTTCGGAGAGAATTGAGAGCTAATTAAATTATTTTTTCTTTTCAGCTATGGTGGCTATCAGACACAAAATGGTTACGTCTACGAACGTCCCAAGTTCATGTTCTATCCATACTCACAGCGTAGCATACCCGCCGATGCGCCTGGTTATTATCCACCCAAGACAGATGTCAGCATCGAACCATCCTACTCGTATGAACTGCAACCGCAAACTTATGTGCAAGCGGAGCAGACGCCTAAGGTAGTGGATGTGCCGCGCCATCCGCAGCAGCCAGCGCCACAACCAGAAGAGCATGGTGGCTATGAGGAGCCGGTTATTGTTTTGCGCATACCCGGACCCACCAAATATGCTTCCCATCTGCAAACGCTGTTGCAGCAATATCTCGAAATACGCGCTGCACAGTACTTACGCCTGCTAGAAGAGGCTGAAAAACAGCAACAGCAACAATACGCGCCTCAGCATACGCAGCAGCAACAAGAAGAACACTTATTGCAACAACAACAGCATGAACAGCACGCGCAACACGTTTACCAACAGCAGGTGCAGCAGCAGCACGCGCACGCCCCACAGCAAGAGTATGCGGGACCAACATTGGAATTGCAACCGCCAGCGCATGCGCAACATGATGCGCCGCAAGCACCAGCACCTGCGTCGGAGGAGCAAGGTTATGCGCCTGAAGTAAATTATGCACATCAGGTGGCGCCCACGCCGCAAGCAGTTACTTACGCTGAAATAGATCAAGTTTACCAAAGCTACAAGGGTAGACTGAATGCGCAGCAGGTGGCGCAACAACACCAGCAGTTGCAAGAGCAGCACTATCAGCAGCCTCAACACCAGCAACAAGAACAGCAAGTAGAATATGCACCGGAGCAGCAGCAGCAATACGCGCCGGAACAGCAAGTGCAGTATGTGCCCCAGCAGCAAGCACAAGTGGAGCAGCCACAACATGAACAGCAATATTATGTGCAAGGCGAACAGCAACCAGGCGCGCCGCAATACATTTATGTACCTGTAGCGCAAATGGGCGCGCACGACGCACATCACTATCAAAACATTTATTTCATGGCAATTGCGCCACAAGAAGCTTACAATGAGCACGCCGTACAAGATGCGCCCTTGCAACACCAGCCCATCTATGTGCAAGAAGAAGAGCAAACTTTGCAACAACAGCATTACCACGCCCAACAGCAACTGCAACATAAGCATGCACACGAGCAACACGAGTTGATAAACGCGCAAGCGGCTGCCACTGCCGCTGAAAACAATCCGCGTCAAACGCACACAAAAGTACTTTACACACATAACGTAGAGAAGGGCGCCGCCGACTATGCTGGTGGTTATACGCTGCCATCGATACGTCCGTACGAACGTCATGCAGGTACATCACCCGTCGCTGCTTATCATCAGCAACAACAATTGAAAGAGCAGCTAACACACGAACACCAACACGCACAGCTGGAACAGGAACAACAGCAACATCTGCAGCAGCATCAGCACGAACAGCAACAGCAATACGACTATGATGCGCAAGCTGGCATAGAGCATGCGCAGCCTTCAGCCGCTCTAACGCCGCGTCCATATAATTATCATGCGCATAGCGCTAAGCCAGCGCGTCGTCGCACTCGTAAGCGTGGCGCAGCGAAGACGACGACAACAACAACCAGCGCTACCACCACCGATACGGAAGTGGATGAACATTTGCAAAAGATAAACGAATTTGTGCGTGAAAATTTGGGTGCTAAAATTAGCACGGCGGTGGAGTTTAAAGCGGCAGCGTTGGCAAAGAGCTAGGTGCCTTGATGCGTTGAGTGCAAGAGCGCTTAAAGCGCGCGCCTTAAAATAGACTACGATATGAAAACGAAATCGTATGAATGTTACTATTTCAACGTTTCTTTTGTTCCTTATTCTTTTTCTTCGTTTTCTTTTGATTTTTGTTCTCTATTTTCTTTGCTTATTATTGATAAAACTCATCTTGGATTCTTTCACTTCTTGTTTTTTTTTACTTCACACTGTTTTTCTCCAAAAATTTTCCTCGATTAGGTACTTCCCTTTTTTCTTCTCTCACATCTTGTCCTATTCTTCTTTTTGATTTTAGTTATTTTTGTTTGCCTTATATCTACTTCTAAATGTATTATATAGCATTAATTAACCGTTTATAAAAGACTTTTGACTAGTTTACTCCACTTTCAATAATTTTTCTGAGATGAAAACTTTTTTGGCATAATTTTTTTTTTCAAAATTTCTACGTTTTTCTTAGTTTATAAGGATTTTTACATACATACATATATGTTTTTTATAAATATACTTTTAGTGAGCAAAATTTATCTATTTAATTTAAGACACATAATATATGTATCTCGATGCCGTTGAATTTATTGCCGAATTGAAATGAAACAAATTGCATACTTTTGGGCTGAATAGAGTTTGTGCGCCTAAATGGTTATGTATGTCAGCCAGTTAGAAGTTATACATATGTAGCTCGTAACTTAAATATCTTTATCAAAAAACGCTAAAAAAGTTATTTCCCTACTGTCTCTCTGTAAACGTAGCATGCTTTTAGGCGTATTTTGAAAAAATGCGCTATGCGTTTTCGAGAATTTGGCATTGTATCTGAACTAAAATGTAAGCTCAAACTCGAAAACATGCAGCCGCATATTGCATACTTTTAGGCTCAGATTTTGTGTTTGCTGATTTAGCTCAAACTCGAATTCGGCTTCATTCCTGAAACACACAGCACATTTATACGTATGTATCTAGTTTTATAAACTTTCAAAAAAGCAATTGTATTAAACCTGTGCAATACCTAGTAGTTAAGTTATATATATATTTTTTTACAGTGCTCAATAAAATTGAAATGAAATAAATGAAAAACCTTAACAAAAAAAACCTGACACCGGTGTGCAACACCTTTTTATGAATTTTTAGTTACAGCAAAGGCTAGATAAAAAGGTTGGCAATTTTGTTCGCAGAGGTTCACATTTTTAGCCATGTTAAAATTAAAATTCGTGTTTCGCTGCATACTTTTAGGCAAAACCATTCTATTTATACAATCCTGTATTAATGTGAGCTAGAATGCTTTTAATATCACTTATAAGCCCATTAACACTAATTAACCAAGAAACTAGTAATTGTTCAAATATTTCTTTGAATAAATTCGCGGTGCATAGTCGAAAAGTACATTCCTTTTTTTCTCCAGTATACTTTCAGGCGCCTTTATCGCTATTAATTTCATTAATACCTATTTGGCTTCTGGTTGAGCTAGCTAAAAGTGTTTGGCTAATCGTTCAATCCCCTAATTGCCACCTCAGATATAAAATAAAATTGTGGCATACTTTGAGGCTATACATCTATTTAGTGTTTGTACCGTCTTTTAGCCATATTTTTATGCAGCCGGTATAACGTAAGTTTCCCAGTTGGACGGTGGACAAAGGGACACATTGTAGTATTGCAATAACAAAAATATGACTATCTCTCGTAGTCAAGCTCATTTAGCGCCTAAAAGTATGCAATGCAATTCATAGCATACAAACTTGGCAATTGGTGCTGTTTTCTTTGTTTTCTCTCTGCATTTCTTCTTCATTCACTAAATTTGTTGTTTCTTTTATCACATGCAATTGTGTAATATTTACTAATTTGATTTTATTTTATTTATATGCCGAACAAAACCAAAAATCACGCAACTGCCATTTGGCAATCAGCCACACGCAAACTTTTCAACTGGCGAAAAAGCAGCGATTTTTATCATTTTCCTTTTCAACAATATTTTTTTTACTTTTTAATTTTTTTTCTGCTCTTTATAAGCAGTTTTATGATATTAGCTGTTACATTTTTTTTTTTTTCAAATGTATTTTTCTCACTTTCTGTGATATGTTATGCAGCTGCTCGTTAATATATAGATATGCATGCATATTGCCAAATTATTTACACTCATTGACCACTTGCTCGCCCAATCATCAAAAATGCAAAAGGTGTTGCTGCGCATGCGCACTAGCATTTATAGCATCAACATTTATTATTATTGCATTTTTTGCTTCATCAGCTTATTATCTGACATAAATCTTATTCGTTTCGTTTTGATTTTATCTGACTTGATTTGAATTTTATTAGGCGATTATGGACTATTTATAAGACGTTACAAACATAATGTTATATAATATTTTGCGTTTATTAAATTCACACGGCGTATGAGTGATGTTGATTTTCGCTATGTCAATGTTGCATGCATGTTAGACTGTCCCAAAAACGTATGGAAAAAATTGAAAGTTCGCAATTTGATATGCTACCCTATTTATCGGTGCATTTTAGTCTAATAGCATGTGTGCGAAGATTTATTGTTCTAGGATAACAGCAACCCGTGCCGATTTTTAGTTACAATTTTTTGCTAGCAGCTTATACTAACTTCGTAAAAAAGTCCATTAAGGCTTGGAAAATAACATAATTTTAATATTTAGCTCATTTTTAAAAGAAATCTCCATCTTTAAATTTTTAAAAGGATAACAGGATTCTTTGCAAGAATATTGAAAAAAACGTACTCACGAGAAAAGGTCATTGGAATTTCGTAAGAATTTTAGCATATTGCGTAACAATATATTTTCTAGCAAAAATAAATGAGTACATCTTGTAACTTTGCAATTAAAGTGCACTTTTCGTAGGTCATACACGGCGTATGAGTAACATTGTATACATTTTTTTTGGTCGATATCCCCGAAACGGATTGAGGTATCGAAATAATACTTACACTACATTCAGACCAGCATGAACACCTTTCATTTGATACCGATATTGTAAAATCAATTTCTGGGGGTATCTCCTGTACATCCTTAAATATAAATTTTTTAACTGGGCCAAATATTCAAAATTTCGTTTTTTTCAAAAATTATATTGATTTTACGCTCATGCGTATTTTTAAATTGAAGTTTAGAGGTCTATCATCGCTAGTTTAGATTTTTCAGACTTTACCTCATATTTGGTATAAAAACGACAAACCATTGTTGTAAAACATCATTTACCTGAACATATTTTTGAAGGAAATTGAATTTCCTACAAAATTTGCATTGACCAAAATTTTCTCAGACTAGCCGTTTTCTAGCATTCTAGCTTCAAAAATTAGGATGTTGCTCTTAAAGGATAATTATTGTATATTATGTATATTAGAGCGGGCCAAATTTTTTGATCCAAAGGCACGTCGCAATTTTGTTTATTGGGGTCATGTCAAGAGTTGTTGCCCAAGAAATCGTATGTCCAAAATGACCCAACGATTTAGGCAATTTAGGTTTTTGTTTTTTTTTCTAAATTGACTAAGGGTTATTTCTGCCAAAGTTCTAGGTTGCACCTAAAATCCGGGCCTCAAACAGTCGAGGTACTCATATATCATGGTATTATTTTTAAAAATTGAGTGCCGGCAGAGGTCGCTCTTGTACTTTTTTTCGCTTTTTACTTTTCCTCAACGCTTTTAGGCTATTTAAAATAAAACTGCATTTTAAGAGAGCCAAATTTGATGGATAGGAGTAAATGAGCGTTGAATTAAAAAAAATATGAAATTCAATTTCCATTGCTTCTCCCTATCGCTCTACTCACTATACTTCTCTCACTCTCTCTAACTCTCTATTTGACTCTGCCTCTCCCTATTCCACCTAATCTTACTCTCCCTCTCCTGGATCTCTCAATCTCCGTATAGGATGTTGAAGAACAACTCTCTCTTAGAAAATTGGACCCAAAATACAAACTGCCCCTTGTTCTGTGTTAATGTGTCTAGGCGTGCAAGAGCTGAGGCTAACACATCGATCTCAAAAGGCTCACAGCTAAACAACTTGTCTAGAGCTATAAATTGTACAGTGTAACCTCTGATGTGTCAAATGTTTGAGAAGCATGTGCTGCATCTCCTCATAAATGAGTCATATTTTCAACTGCTCCGCTGCGCAGACTCTTCTTCATGGCTAACTCGTCAGCTGTAGTTGTTGCTTAACATTATCTTGCACATCTTTGAAAATTGCTCATGCGTATTTAATGCATTAAAACTAACACCTCAAACGTTTGACGCCGTTCATCATACGTCATGGTGCACCCAAAAGTCACGCATACGCACTAAACGCTTTTAGGTAACCCAATCTACTGGTACAAACGTGCTAAATGAAAGTAAGTAAAACAAAAAAATCAAGTTGAATGTAGCCATTAGCCATTATCTAAATTATAGAATTTAAATAATTTTAATGCGTTTGAATTAATTTTAAATTACAATACTTTTGTCCTGCCAAAAAGTAATAAAGCAACAACGCAATCAACAAGCCGTAAACAGAAATAAAGCAACAATCAACATTTTAGCACATAAATTATGTAACGAATATATATTTATTTGTTTACTATTTGTGTTGTGCAATGGAAAGTGTTGTAGAGAAATTGCCTGAAAAGCATAATAAATGAGCGCAAAATAAAAGCAAAATAAATTATAACACATACCAAAGCGTCGGTGGGGCACAGAAAAAGTTGCAACAGTTGAAAAGACCAGCAGGGAGCGATTTTTGCGGTTATACAGATACCAGCGCTTTGGCTGCGAAACTTAAAAAAAATTTACCATAAAGTTGGTTAATGCCTTGAATGGTGCGCCACCTAGCGCGTTGATTTCTAGTAACAGATTTGGATAATTTTGGTTTCATTCTGGGGTTATTTTGGGGTAATTTTCGGACTATTTTGGATTCATTAAAGGGTCTTTTTGGGACCATTTTTGGGTAATTTTTGCGTCATTTCGGGGTAGTTTTGGGATAATTTTGGGATCATTCTAGGGTCATTTTGGGATCATTTCAGGGTAATTTTGGGATAGTTTTGGTATCATTTTGGGTAATTTTGGGATCATTTTGGGATATTTTTAGGATCATTTTGGAGCGCTTGACCGATTTCGAGATGCTTGATTCTAACACTGTCAACTTTGGTGTTGCCACTTGGGGCGGCTTACAGGGTTGCCACCTTTATTTTCTTAAATATTGAGCAAGGTATGCCAATATGGATAGCAAATCGATGGTACTTTCAGCCGCATTCCAACCATAATGTCTTAAAAATGAGCTGGCATCCACGGTTGCCACCTTACTGTCTTTCATTTATTTCTTCGTATATGACTTATTTGGATGAAATTTGATTGTAGATAGTATACTTCATTCTATGGTTTTCTACTTGGATTTGTCACTTGAGGTGGTTTATAGTTGCCAGCTATTTGATATTTTTTCGGAAATCTATTTTGAAAAGTTTATGTTTGTAAGTAAGAATACTGGAAAAAATGTAGGTAGGTAAGACTCTTGGCCAAAATAGAAAACACCGAGCGAACTCGGTCACCCATAAGAGTTATTTTAACACCAAAAGGAATCAAATTAAAAAAAAAATAAAAAATAAAATATTGTTCAGAGTTCTTATATCGACTTCGCCGAGAATCGTACTCGGATGTATTGAACCCTCAACCCAGGTGTCTACCATGATGCCATCGTATGCTCATGCTTACCAACGTCTAATTACAGCTTTGTTCTAAATGACACCACACTTACTCACGCTGCTTTGTTGCCTTCACCGAGAATCGACCTCACACCTGCTCAACAGAGGTGTCTACCATGATGCCATCGTGCACTTATGATACTATGAAATTAATGGCTATATCTTTGAAGTTGAAAAATTTTGTTTCATCAGCAAAAATTCTGTCAGTTTTACCAAATTTTGTTAATAAAAAATTTGCAGACTTATCACTGTTCAATCAACAATTGAATGCAGTTACTTTAACAAAAAATGTCGTTCAAATAACCAAAACTTTGTAAATTTACCAGAACTTGGCCAACTTCAGGATAACGGTACGAGATTGTTGATTTTACTAGTGCCATTTTTTCTGTGATTTATTTTAATTTGTTCATAAAAAACTCATATCAGTTACGGCCCCTGTCAAATACGCTAAACAATAAAAATAAAAAATATGAAAAACTCTTTTAGATATTGACCATCAACACCTGAAAGAAACAAGTGCATTTAGAAAAATTGAAGAGGTGTATAGAAAGAGAGAGATAGAGTGAGAAAAAATACCATCCTAAACGCAGGCATCTCGTTATTGCCTAAAATGCAAAACTACGTAAGCAAAGCGTCAGCTAATTGCTAATGCGCCGAATCAGCGACCATGAAAAGTTGCCTTTCTTTACTATGCGCAATAGCAAGTGCAAAAAGCTGAAGCAAACAGTCAAAAGCTTAGGGCACTGTTACATGCAGGGGATCACATGGCGAGATCTCAGCCGAAATGTTCTGTCTGTCTGTATGTTTGTCATTCAAAAACTGTAGAATATAATTGACTGAAACTTTCACTGTTGCATTACTAGACGTTTATTTAAATAATTTTTTTATTTATTTAAATAATTTTCAAACTTAAAACTTGTGGGTGAAATGAAAAAATTCCACAGCTTTCATATGAAACACAAATTGTTTATGTCTGAATGGATTCTTTGAGTAAGTTTTATTTTGTTCGTCTGTGTAATAGGACCCTAACATTCGTGAACAAATTTTTATTTTTGTTTTTTTAATGCTTTTGAATTTTTTTTTTATTATTTTACACGTAATACTTTCCTGTGTTTGCTTTTTTATTTAATTTTCCTTTTTTTTAATTATAAAAAATTTGTTTTACATTTTTGGCATTAGCTAGTGTTATATGAGCAGCACATGCATTTTTAGCGCATTCATTTATGCTGCACGAAAAAATTATGAGTGCAAAAAAAATAAAAATATTGATGTTAAATCTAATAAAAGTTAACTTAGCAAGCTTGAATGATGCGGCAAAATATTAGACGGAAACAGAATAGCCAAATGTTTTTATAGATTTGAAAATAGAAGATATTGCCTTATTGTTATATTCTTCAAACACTAATTTTGGTCATAAATGAGATTTTGGCAAATAACGCGACTCGCGCGCCATCTTTCGGAAATTTGTGTTTTGCGTAATGCTTGTCGCCGGGACCTGAACGATGGTGACTATTTCACAACTTCAGCGAAACGGGAAGTTAGCTAAATATCGCATTCAAAAGCTTAGAAGACGAGTTTTTGAAAATATTGCGACCTTTGCGGCACCTATCGGATTTTTTTTTTATATTGCATTGGTGTGGCAAACTTAAGGTTGTCGCAAATTTAAATATTAAGTTCATCCGGGAGCTAGTTGAAAAAGGAATGCAACGACACCGAATAGGGCGACTAATGCGCCACCTAACGAGCCAATTTTTTTAGCTCTCCAATATGAATCAAGTAAAATACACTCTAGATATTAGTCAAATCGGTCCAAAAATGCATTTAGTAGTTTTTATTATTCAGCGATTCGGACCATAAATTATGGCGTTTTCTTTTCTAGAAAAAGTGTTGCCCTGTAAATTTTTCTCAGGTCTCTCTAAGACTTATAGGTTCATTTCACAAAATAATACCTCATAAGTAGGCAGAAGGACCCTACTATCTACAAAATAATCCATTTTGATAGGCTCTAAAATGCCGAGGACAAAAGTTACAGTTTCAGATAGCAACATTAGGGCAACATTTTGTCGAGAAAAGGAAACGCCATTAGATTATTGCAAATAGCGCCCCGCGCGCTACCTATTGGAAGTTTTTCCCTTTGTATTTTTTTTTTATAAATTAATTGAGAGTTCTATTCAATTGTAGACGAATGAGCTTGAAGCCAAGTTTGTAATGATTTCCCGCCGCAAAGTAATGACGGCTCCAGCGATTATCGGTCAGTGTCAAAGCCGGTTGCGCGCCATGTTCATCAAGCAAGTTTGATTTGTCTATTTTCTTATATCCAACTGCCAAAATCATAGCCATGTCTCGGCATGCAAGCTGTCGACACTATCCATTCCACTATACACAGAGAAAAAAGAGCTGGTCATATCAAACAAAATATGGGTTGATTTAACCAAAATCACGGTGTTATTCTTATTCATTATTCAATGCTGTTGATTCAACAGAAATTTTGTTGTTTTAACAGAAAATTGTGTTGTTTAAGGTGTTCTGTACCCCGTTTTTGTAAAAAATCGACAAAATTCTCGATTTTAATGTCGTCACTCTCGACTCGATTCAAAATTGAAAAAAAAAAAAATTGTCACTTCCTCAAAAGCAAGTGAGAAAATAAATAGACGTCAATAAAAAAAAAAAAAATAATAAATAAAAAAAAAATGAAATTTTATTACAGAAACAAAAAAATGAGATTGACATTTACTATTTCAGTCGAGACGATCGATCGAATTGAGTTACAGAAACGCAGTACTCAGTTTCAATTCTCGGCGAAGGCAATATCATTTTTTTTTTTTTTTTTTTATATAACTAAAATAAGTGTAATATATTTGTAATGGGTATTTTTTAAATTTTCCATAGTTCTTTTTTGACTTCACCGATAATCGAACTCAGGTGTCTTGAACGCTCAACCCATGTGTCTACGAAGACGCCATCGTTTACTTACGATTGTCGGGGTCTAATTACAGCTTTGTTCTATGACAGTAATGACACTACCTTCGCTGTTGGATTAATTGAAAATTCTGGCAATTTTACCAAATTTTGTTAATAAAAAATTGACAGATCTATGACTGTTCAATTAACAATTGAATGCAGTTAATTCAATCTAAAACTCCCTTCAAATAACCGAAATTTGATCAATTCAACAAATTTAGTCAACTTAATGATAACAGTACGAGATTGTTGATTTTTCCAGTGCCATTTTTTTCTGTGTAACGAATTAAGTCAAACTTATTATGGCAATCGCGTTACTTTTCTTTTTTAATAACAGTTCATATGTAATAATTGCAACAACACAGCAAGTGGAAAACAATAGAAGTAATGGGAACAGAAAAAGGAAGAGCAGACGAAGGTGAATGCAGGAAAATGCTGAGTAGATAAGTGTTAGATAATCAAAGAGACGAGTGACGAGTGTGAGAGTTGGGGAGAGTGGTCGAGGGTAGAGGGAGTAAGTATATGGCTAGCATGCATACATGTGTTTAAATATATGGGTCATTCCAACTTAAATCTAGCATAGCTGGGAATCAATCATTTCTAATTTGACTAAATCCCGAAATAGTTAGTGAAATGGAAATGAAGTGTAATGAATAAACTTGGTACCGAATATTTTAAAAATTGTTGTTTTAAGAATTGTTGGTATATCACCGCTATAATGTTTTTTTTTTTTTTTTTTTTTTTTTTTTTTTGTATTAATAAGCTGTGTTTTAAACCTTTTGGTACTTTTTGTTTTTTTTCCTAATCGTTGGTAATTTTTTCCTTTAGGGTTGTGGCTTGTTGTAGAGGTTATAAAGGCCTTATAATATATTGTTGGTATATCACCGTAATGATTTTTTTTTCTCAATATAATTAGGGTTAACACCTAACCTTGATATAAAGCATTTTGTATTTCAAACAAGATATGTGTGTAAATTTCTTAGACATATACCTAGCAAATAACACGTGCATGTCTATTAAAAAAAAAAAAATATCTCATCCGGTTTCGGAGATACATATCTCCTAAAATGTGAGACAGAAAAACAGAAGGGTGCGAGGTTCGAGTAGGTCTACTTTGGGCGCGACAAAACATCTACCAAACACCGAAAATGCTCACTTCTCATTACAGTTCGCCTTGATATGGAACGACCCATTAAATGAAAATCAAAACGAAAATTGGCACAAATACTATTCTTCGTGCTAAACAAAGGAAATCAAAATATTTGAAATATTTTTAGCTCATTACCTATTGCATTTGGGGATTACTTATGCCAACTACTTAGCTTTACGTAACTACAAATAATTAAACAAAAAAAATATATACAACACTGGACTTGCTATCGGGGTAATTTAGTAGCGGCTAACAGCAATGAGGTTGTTGCACCTGAAATTTCTATGGCAAACACTTTTTTTTTCTTTCTAATACCATATTAAATGCAGAAAAAAGTAAAATTTTGTACAACACAAAAAATGTGTTATTATTTATGAGGATACGAGTTGTTAAAGCAGCTATAAATGAAACCACAATACGAGCACAGATACATATATGTATGTACGTTGAATGCCGACAGCTAGTTTGCATATTTCTTATGAACGTGTATCGTTTTTAATTTTTTTTTTTTTTTAAGCTCGAATTTGCATAAATTTTTTATGCGCCAACATTGAAGCACATGTGGCATGTGGCAAGTGGCATGAGGCATGCGGCATGCTCTACTTACATAAATATTGTACCTTAATAATTAGTTGTTTTTTTTTTGTTTTTTTTTTTTTTTTTTTGTAAGTACATACATAGTATCTAAATATACACGTTTGCATAAATCCCAAGCACGTTTTGTGATCAACTGTTAACGATCTTGAAATAACAGGAAACTTTACTGCTTTAATTACTTGCCCTTTGCGGAAATGTGACATTACAAATGGGAAGTCTTTACCGCGGCCTATTAATTAGAGATGTTATTCCAGCTATGAGATGAAAATCGTAGTAACAAACAATTAGGAACAAATATTGCATAACTACATACCTATTAGGTGTTTTTTTTTGTTATCTCTTAATGAATTTAAAAAAATTCTAAAATTTTTCAGTTGCCATTTAATGCGAAATATTCAAGATAGAAATTTTTAATACAAACGTTTAAGTAAACAAATAACTCACGCATTCAAAAGAGAAGAGCCCCCTTTATTGCCTCTCAGCGTCTGTGTTGCAACAATGCGCAAGAGATTGGAGAAGCAAAACAATTCAAACACAACCGTGGTTCATTTGCGTTTGCGTTCTGAGCAACTATACATCTGCACAATTGAACTAGATGCTGTCAAATAAAAAAAAAAAAAACTAAAATATAGTTCCTTGAGCCCAGAAAAATTATTAAATTATTAGAACATTTTTTTTACAACTGCTTATCTCCTTACAAACCACGATCTGGATAGAAAATTTAGGATGCTCCGAAAAATCTGATTTCAAATTCGGATTCAGCATACCCAAAAGCATCAGAAACCGTTGAGAAACCCTGTGGGGTTTTCAAAAACTTAAATTTTGTTGTACAGTATAGTTTGCTGAGTATTTTCTTTTAAGTTAACTTTTTGAAATTTTAAAAATTTTCAAATATACTTTTTTTTAAATATTTTTAAAATTTTTTTTCAGTTGCTGCCTTTTAGCTCGAGAGTTTATTCAAACTCATTCATGTAATTTTGTAATTTCCAAAACTTAAAATTTTGTATTTTTTTTTTTAATTTTAACAGTTTTGAAATTATAAAAATTTCACTGGAAATTTTTTTTTAAGTTAACTTTTTGAAATTTCAAAAATTTTAAAATTATATTTTTTTTAAAATTTTTTTTTTAATTTTTTTTAATATTTTTTTTAATTACTGCCTTTTAACTCGTCAGTATATTCAAACTCATTCATGTAAAATTGAAAGAAAAGATATTGCATAATATCTAAAGTGTTTTTATTTTTTAAGCTTTGCATAGATTTTATCGCAGGGTTTGGCGGAATTAAAAAAAATGTTAATGTTAAAAAAGTTCGTAGTAACGGACTTTTTTCAACGTTAAAAGGTTCGGCGTTAGCAACATAATTTGACAAAAATATATATAAGCGTTGCCTACATTTAGGCTATACTACTAACAATGTGACGCTGTACATAAAATTGGAGCTGTATAGGCTATACTGTTAACAGGTTAAGGCTGTACTGCCTTACAAGTTATGACTGTAAAGTCATAAATATGCTCATTGAGTTTTCATAAATGTTATAATTGCATAAGTTGATAAAAAGTGATATGCTATAGCTTTACCGGGGTAGTCCCCGAGTGCCGCACGTCCTTCTTTTATTATTATGATAAGAATTTAAAAATTTTCAAATATAAATTTAAAAAAGGGGGGGGGGGGGAAGGGTATCTCATCGCCGTTTTGTATTTTTGTTAAAATCTTCTATGTGAATGAATATATCTTCTCACCCAAAAATCGAAAATTTAACGCTCTAGGAAAAAGTTTATATAAACTTTTTTCATTAATGCTACCATTTCAAAGTTTTCAGAGGTCGGAAATAGGTTTATTTGTGAAACCAATAAGGTTTTGTGAAAAGTCGAAAATCAATTTGGTTTTTTGCACACCCTAGTGTATATCACCTCCAACGAAGTTCAAATAAAATCACGTAAACGCCAAAATATCACTTTATAAATCAACAAAAAGTGAAGTAAACTTGCATTGCAAAAAAAAAATTTGGCACTTTTGCCAAATGTCAGATTGTAACAGCTGAGCGCTACACTAAATCAATGTCAAAATGCATAAGTTTGGTTTTTGTGAAGCAAAAATAAAAATGCATTTGGGAGTATTTTGACATTTGACGTTTACCAGCTGTCAATGGCATGATGACCATTGCCATGACACTGACGTTCAGACAAATAACGGTATTGACAAAAACAATATCATTGCGCATACTAATTTTTCAGATCCGTTCAATAACATTAAAAGTGCGGAATTTTTACTTTGTAAAACCAAAACCAAAACTTAGCAAACTTTCAAAATTTTTAAATTACCTTTCAAATATTTAAAATGCTATCGATTATTGATTTAAGTACATAGTATGTATGCATGTTAATAATAATATCTTTTTTATTTGGAAATATTACAGAGTTGCCACAAATCAAATATTAAAATGCGCTACGCTGTCAACTTGGTTGAACTAATTGCTTTGTAATCGAACGCACAATCGACTATCGATAACAGACGCTCACGCAAATGCAATGGAAGTTAGTTTGAACTTGTAAACAACCTCGTCAATCAAAAAGCTGTACAAAATAATGGAGTAGGGACTTAAAGCTCTGTTCTCTCTGAAGGTTCCCCAGACTTAACCTAATGTAGTAGAACACGTGCTGACAAGGCGCGCGATCTCCGACCTTAGCATAGGTTTTTTTATGCCTTCTTTCGTCAGTGTGGAAGGTCATTGGACATCCGAGCAGGTAACTTGATATGTTGCCAACCCCACACACAATCACCCAAAGCACTAACACACATCAGGCATGAGGTAACTTTTAATAGGTTTTTTTTGTCACTTTTACAGCCTACTTTTACACAAATTAACTCAGCCAATTTTTTTTTTTTTTTTTTCATTTTCATTTCGTATTACACCAAATGTCAGTCCATCTTTCCAACGTACTTTATTGCATACACACATTCATTCCACTCGATCAGCCGTCAATCCTGCCAAACGGCTACTAAGCACCACATTTTGAAAAGCTGCCAAATGACCAGAGATCTAACTAGGCATATTTTATTCAAAGCGATTCACCACAACCACCACCAATATCAACAAATGGTCGCCAGCCCGCCTGGCACCTCCGACGCATCGAAGTTGGTTCGTAAATTTTATTATAAAAGCCAGCGGTCCGTTCACTGCCAACACCAATTCATTTTGTACCGTTAGATCGTGAAAACGCAAAGATGTACGCGCAAAATACGAAATATTTTTATTTGATAACATTATTGTTTGTAAGTACAAAACTCGTCATAAAAATCGTGTTGGATAAATGCGGATGACAATAAAGTACCGCTGGATGTGGATGTGTGTGTGCGTGTGCATGTGGAAAATGAATCAGGACTTTTAAAAAAATGTAAAGTTTCAAAAAAAAACTTGAATGAAAAATGAAAATAAACAACAATAAGCATTTAAGAACTAAAAACTATGTGAAATAAGTTTACTTTCAAAACTTAAGAAGTAAACATTTTGAAAATTACTAAAAAAATAATATTAACATTAATAAAAAAAAGAAAATATTTAGTTAAAAAAACTATCCAAGTCCAAAAAAAAGCATTAAAAAGGCATAATAAATTGTTTGACTTAAATTTTAATTTAATACTACATTTACAGTGCACCAAATGCGTTATTTTGGTGAAAAAAAACCAATTTCGACACATTTCGCAATACCATTTTCGAAATCTACCATCTGGCCATATTGCGACTATAAGAACACCGCAAGAACATAATAGTACATTTACACTGCACAAAATTTGGCGAATTCAAATGAGCCACTGCGACACCGTTTACATTGGCAAATTTGCATTTGGCTTTACTTTCTCTCCAAGAAATTTATACCAGGACACAAAACTACCGAAAAAAATGCACCACCGTGATGTTTTCAACACCTGTAGAGTTAAAATAATAGAAGGTCAACAAGTCTTCTGCCTTTTTCTAGTAGAATTGACCCATTTTTCTAAAAAAAAACTAGTTGAAATTGTTATTTACAGCTGTACATTAAGTTTCTTGCTGGGCAATTCTAAATGTGAAACACCTGCAGTGTTGCTAATTTAAATTGTTCGGCAAATGGGGTCAAATGTGATGGAATTCCAAATTTGGAAAATGAGATTTGTATGGAAAAAAGTGCCGAATTTGCCAAATTACATTCGCAGTATAAATGTACTATAAGGATGAAATGGCGTGTAAATTGGACAATTCTATCAGAAACAGAAATATGTAATTGTTTTATTATTTTTATTGCTGCGGTGTTCGATGTTGTTGTTGTTGTTGTAGCGAGGTGTAGCCCTGCCTAAATATCAGACAGAGTAACCTCGAGTGTATTGCTCTTGGCCGGGTCGATATAAGAAAACGGCCCGGGTCGTTTCGGCACGATGGGTACAGCACAAGTACTGGTACCGTTCTCGTAGAACCGGCAATACAGGAAACTAGCCGTGTAGGCTACGTAGGTCATTTAGGGTTACCCAGGGTGCACCAACTGGGAGGCGACCTACTTTTACATCAATCGCCGTAGTGAATTTTCTTTAGAAAGAGTTTTGTCCTGTCGGAGAATTTCTGCAAGGAAGTTGAAGTCAAATGTGAATGAAGCAATGTAAATGGTCCCGAAAATGCTCATTTGATTTCTCCAAATGCGATGCCGTGTAAATGTAGTATAAGCAGCGCTAGATAACTTGAAAAGCTTCGAAAATTTTAGAAGCTTTTAAAAAAAATTTTAAAATAAATGTTTGGACTTTTATAAAGTGCAAGTTTTCGAATTTTATTTATTTTATTAAATTTTTTTTTATATTTTCTTAGCTTAGAGGGTTTTAAAAAAATTGAAATTAAAAAAATTAGAATTAAAAAAAGTTAGAAATAAATATAGAATTGAAAAAAAAAAACATTTTATTTTTCAAGTTTTTAAATTATTTTTATTATTATTATTATTATTTTTAATAAAAAAAAATTAAAGACTAGACTAGATACAAATTTAATAATTTTCATACTCTTTTGCACTCAATACATAAATTTAAATTTTTAAAAATAAACGTTATCCGGTGAAAGTGACGGGATTAAAGTAAATGTCTGAGTTAAGCCGTAAGCACATTCTTCTCAATTTCTCGGCACTAACTAACGCCATCTGGCGAGTAAATTTTTTTTTTTAATTTCTTTAACAGATAGTAATGTATGTTTGAAATACCAGCCAAATTATTGTCCGATTTTTGCAAATAACGCGAAATAACGCGCCCTCTGACGGAAAATCGTCTTTTGTATAATGCTTCGTCGGCGTAGCCAAAACGAAAGTGATAATTTCAAGACCCCAGCTTAATAGGTAGTTAGTTAAATAAGGTATTCAAACACTGCGGGGATGCGATTTTGCAAATATCGAATTTCGTGCGTCACCTGTCGGATTTTTTTTCCGTATATTGCGTAGGCTTCGAAACCTGAGGTTTGATGAAAGTTTTATGATTCTAGCTCAACGGATAGTTAGTTGAGAAACGAATGCAACGACACCGAAAACAGACATTCGCATTTCGTGAATATAATGACTCGAGTGTCACCTAGCGGCTGTAATTTTTTTTATCCTTTGAATATAAATTATCAGCACACTCTAAATATTAGCGAAATGTGTCCATAAATACGTGTAGAAGTTTTTATTACTCCGTTTTTGCGCTTCCTGGCGGTTTTTTCGTTTTTTTTTTTTAGAAAAATTTTCTTTTAATGTTATGCAAAGACGATTTATGCAAATAGAGCGACCCGCGCACCATCTATCGGAATATGTTTTTCTTCTATGGTGAAATTTTCAACAGGAAGTTTCTTTCAAATCCAATGCATAACTCCGCCCCACATATACCACCGACCTTGTAAAAACATTTTAAATAGTCATATGTGACTCACAAACTTACTGCTTTTGTCACACATGCCTCATTAGAAAGAAAAGTTGTGAGGATCGGAAGCTACACTCAGAGAAAACCAATAGCTTATTCCAAGGAAAATTTTCATGTAAATATCTCCAATGACATGGCTTCTATAACATAGGTAAAATATTTTACCCAGTTTAACCCATTAATGCCCGGTATCAGCTCCACTTGCAGGAATATCTTTTTACTACCTGTAGTCAGTTAATTTCTGGTTAAATAAAAAATAAAACAGAAACATTTTTTTTTTTATTTCCAGAAAAATTTGTGTTCCCACAAGGGCTTAATGGGCATTTAAAATATGAAACTGATAATTCACTTGCGTTCAAAGAAGTTTATGTCTTTTTTGTAGCAACATTATATGTTTTCGATGTTTGAAGAGGTGTAAAATGGGAATAAATGGGTTAAGCAAAATCTATTTCCTAACATTAAATAGTTAAATCTTTGTTCATAGAAAAAAAAAATTGTTTCAGAGTTCTTGCATTGCCTGCACTCGGAATCGAATTCAAAAATAACGGAGCTCTTTTTAAAGAAACTATTACTTGTATTGGGAAAGTAATGTCGAAATTGACAGTCCTTGGCCGGATGTGAACCCAGTACGCTCCGGTACTCCTTGCGATACTGCCCGACTGTGTCGGGTGCGATTTGGTATGACCAGTGGAACCTACTAGGTCATGTCATCCCTCCATCCGTGAGTAAGGAGAAGATGGGTAATGAGAGGTGAGAGGCACGTCATTGCTTATGTACATATTAGTCGCCTCTTATGACCGGTATGCCTACCTCGGGCATATTCTAAACCCCAAACCCGCAGGGGCACCTCTTGAATGCCTAACACAAACTAGTTTGCAAAAGCAGTGCAGTGCGCAGCAGGATAATCAACGCCAGATCATGAGCCGTGAAAAGTGTAGTTATAAATTAAAATAAAATAAATAAATCAACAAATCCGATTTGCTTCTTTTAAACTGATATGCTTGACTTGAATATCCGCTTGTGCTGGTTGCTACCAACCGAGCGGAGTGAATGAACCGCTGCAGCACAGCGTTTTCAACTGTGTCGGCGCATGAGCCAATTGCGCCTACTGCATATGTTAGACCGTTATTCCATGGCATTGCATGATCGTTGTGCCAAAAAGAAAGCGAAAGTACAGCAAATGTTTGTTTGCCAATTGCAAGTGCATTTGTGTGAGTGTGCTGTGTGCAACTGTGTGTTTTGATTTAGTTTGTGCTTTCATTACGTTTGTGCATTTCTTTGCTGCCGATTGTATAATTGTTTAGATTTGTTGTTGTTTTTGTTGTAATGTGCTGTTTTTGCTATTGCACTAGACATGTTACTCAGCTACTTTGCAATTGTTGCACGTAATTACTGTTAATTGCCGTTTTGATAAACGATCGGAATATGTGCTCTGCACAAAAAGTCAATAACATTATAGCACGCAGTATTGAGATGTGTTTTTGTTATTTTTGTTGTTGTTGCTACAATGAAAGTATACATTACACACACAAGACTTTGACATAAACTATTTTGAACTTGGCGGAATGGATTTGATCACATGACCATATCGGAGATGTGATGATGCAACATGAATGCGGGAAATATACGCATGCGTGATGTGTTGAATGACTTAATAAGAAATTTGACTTTGTACTGGTTTATGTCACACTTGAGTTGATTAATTGTCTGCTTTTTATGTGCAATATACCGCTTTGAGATAATTTTGCCTTAGTGCTTCTAGAATTTTTTGGTCACAGGGTGCCAAAGGGTTAAATGTGTTTAGGTGAATATTCTTCAAAACTAGACTATTCCTTTTTGTTGCAATTACGCTTATTTTCCTACACTAACTCAAAGTAAATTTATTTGAACGGTAGAGGGTTAAATGGTTTTAGGTAATTTTTTTCAAAACATTTCAATAAACTTCTCCTTCATTTGCAACTACACCTTTTTTCTATAAGAGCTGTAAGTAAATTTATTTGATCGGTTAAGGGTTAAAATGTTTCACAGAAAGGTTTGCGATAAAATTGAAAAAGTGGCTAGAGGGTTAATATATTAAGTGCCATATTTCTCAACTAAAATTTATTAAATTAAATATATATTTTCTTAAAATTAGCAGAATCCACGAATGTTCGTACAAAATGAACTAGGTCGCTAGAGGGTTAATATGTAAAAGAGCAATATTTCTAACAAGTTTCTCTTAATCATTCCAAATAATTTTTTTACACAAAAAGCACAAATGCTCCTCTCAAAACTTTCGTAAAACTCTAAAGAAAATTAATTTAATTGAACGCCAAAGGGTTAAACTATTCGAGTACAATATTTTTCACAAATTTCTTTTTTACTAAAAATCAAACAGAATTGTATATGCATAAAACCAAAACACACAAATCGCACTTTTTTTGTAAACACTTTTTTAAGCTTTTGAAGGTTTAGATATAGAGGGTTAAAACGTTATATTGGAAACAAAATTTTAGACGATAAAAAATATACACGCAGAGGACCCTCTTTGAAAGTTCGGTTATTGCGTACCAAATTCTTAATGTCTGGCCTTATAGTATGTATATAGCAGGTTATCAAAGGGTTAATTTATCTATATATAATTTACAGAATCTAACTTATAATGTTTTTATTAACGAAACTTAACTAATTATGTTCTAAAACAGTAATTAGTAACGGATAAGTTAAAAAAATTTAGCCTGGGTCAAATAAATTTCTTAAGCCACTAGGGGGTTAAAATATACCAGAACAAAAATTTTCAGAAATTTTCGACAGTTTTTCTCATACAATTTATGATGCAAACAAGAGTTTGTTTTTCAAAAGTGCAAATTGTTTTAAAAGGTTTCTAGAGGGTTAAAGTATTAAAAATTATTTTGTTAGTGCCCATGCCAGCTCAAAGTAGTCATACGTCCACTTTGAATAATCCAATCAAATTTTGTCCTCCAGTGTTTTGAATGGACATCCTATTATGTGCATAGATCATTCGCATTGCACCCACGGCCTCTCTCATTCAACTCTTTAATGCAAACATTTTCGAACTTTCTCTCTCCCCTACCAGATTTTAGTTTGGTGTCACTCGGCCGAATCGCTTACTAATGGACGCTACAACCGACGTCGGCCTTCAGTGGGCAACGCGGAAGATGCGACGGCGAAATCTGACGCAACGCCAGATCAGGTAGCGCTTGCCGCAAGCCATACAGAGAAAAATCCTCAAAGACGCAGTGGAGCTTATGCGAGTAATGGGGAAAGTGAGTTAGCTATATCGCTATATCGTAGTTTAAATGAACACATGTAATACTTGTCTTTTAGATTATCCTTATGGCAATTTGGAAATAAATCTCATACGACCCGAGAGCGAGCCCGTACACACACAAATCACCGCTAAATATACGGCCAGCTTAAGTGCGGCACGTCCTTATGACTCTGGCTCACTGGAAGATGCCGAAACGGCTGAGGAATATGTGGCTAAAGCAATGAAACGGCAACGTTTTGGTTCTCGCTTGCGTGAACCCATACGCATAGTGTCCACAGAGAGCGCAGCCCCTCAAACGTCTTCTCAATCAGCTGCTCAATCTGCCTCCGCCCAATTAAATGATGAGTCAGCGTCTGATGGGGAGGACGCTGGGCAGGTCAACAACAAATACGAATACTATAATGTTGCCGGAAGGCAGCAGCAACAGGAGCAACAACAGCGTCAACAACAGCAGCAGCAACAGCAACAACAACAACAACAGGAAACTCAGCAATTTACAGGAAATCGCAAGGCTATAATGGGAGCTCAAATACGCGCACAACTGCAAGCACAAATTCAGCAAGCTCAAGTTCAGCAAGCGCAACAGCAAGTCGAAAGTCAACAGCAGCTCGAACAGCAAACGGAGCGTGCTCAAGCACAGCAGTCAGAGCCGACCTACAGTCGTGAGCCGGTAACACGCTCCTATGAAGTATACGATGAAAGCAGTAACTCATATGAACCCAATGACGGTGCTGACGTGAGTGCGGGTTCGAGTGCGGATGCAAATGTGCTTGCCGCGGCCGCTGCCACCGATAGCGATAGCGTCGATCGGCATTATCGCACCAAATACCTATTTCATCCAGCCTATAATGGCGCCAGCACATCGTCGCAGCCAGAAACTGAATCCGAACAGTTGCGCGTATCGGCGTCAACGGAAATACCAAAAGCTGAAATTATGAAACAAATTGAAAAATCGGTTATGAAATATATGAAAGAGCTTGAGGCCGAAGGTAAGATTGTGACTGCACCACAAGAAACACCGGCCAAGTCCTATTACAAAATGGTCACCACCATACCCACGGAGGATAAACAAACCACCACAACTACTGTGCGACCAAAATACCCGAGCACAACGTCAGCGCATACTGCACTCTATGCTGACGGCGGTTCGGCTACGCACTCCACACACCGTACACCAGTACAAGCAAGCACGTCGAGCTACTCAAGCTCGACACGCCACCACCTACCCAAACAGCACGGCAAATCAGCACAACGTTATCAAGCTGAGGCAGAAACGAGCTATCGTACAACAGCTGGTGGCACACAGCAGTCTCATGATATCGGAGAGGCACTAGCGCCCAATGTAGAATTTGTTTATAAAATCAAAACGCGCGCACCACTACAAACAGCTACCGTTAAAACTGTATCGAAACCGTATACGCTGCCACTTAAAGGCGTCTATGATCAGTTTGATCACACGTCAGTGCTGAAGAATCTCGAAGAATTTGATCTATCGCATGCGGTGAGTACACAGGAACCGGACGAACGACCAAGTGGCCAAGCTACAGGTAAGCCGAGCAAACTCTACTTTAATTCGGAAATCTATCACGACATCAATTCTCTGCCATTCAAACCGGAAAAGTCACGTACGCTATCAGCTGCAGCTGAATACCGCAAATTCAAAGCATCTAATAGCGAAGGCAGTGGCGTAGATTACAAAGGTTACTCTGGCTATTTTGCCGAACCAGCACAACCGTCTGATAGTACAGATGAGAAAGATACGACTAGCGCGCAAATCTCCGATGATGGTTATCCCGTTATGAATCCCTATCAGTATGTGCTAAAAAAGGAACCATTACCCAATAAATATGAGGAGTCGAGCTCCGGTTGGTTGGAAGCGCATGCAAAACCGATTTATGCGCCACTTTCCGCAGCAGCACAAAAGGGACTCGAATACGATAGCTACAGTCCGAAATTTAATAACAATCCCGAAGGATATGGCTACCAACATACATACAAGCCAGAACGTGAACGAGAGCGTGAATCTCAGCATAGCGTGCACAAGTATGGCCGTTTATCGACAGGTAGTAGTGGTGGCAAGCGTGGCAAACGCGGCGGTGGCATGCCATATCCCAATGTGAGTAAAAAGGGTTTACGCGGTGCGCAGGTGAAGGACATTGAGGCAAACTTGGCGCTACGTCCACCACCGAAAAACTAAAAAGTAAATTATGTACAGCGCTGCATTGCATGTTGAAAGAAATAAGCGCCTAACTTTTTGCTAAACTCAGATTTTTCATTTTTATTGATTTATTTGTGTGCGCCTAAAATTATGCAATCAATTTGTAAAAAAAAAAACATTTTACATTCAGCAAGGAGGCGAGAAATAATTAATAATTAATGATTAATAATTATTTCTAGCCTCTTAGCATTCAGCGCAGATTTGTATTAATTATATGTAACGAGGTAGTTTGTTAAACAAAAATATATGTATGCCAATTTTAAAGTGCAATTCTAGTTTAAAGTTAATGTATTAAAATGCAATATCGCTATCTAAAGATATTTGTATTATATATTTTAGTAAATTAATTATTTATTTTTCAACTATTTTATATTTATTTATGTAATAAACTTAAACAATTTAATGTTTTATACTTTTTATTTAACTCGCTAAATATGTATGTATCAAAAGAGAGTTTCCTTGTTACAAGGAAATTTTCCCTTATTTGGCTCCAAAGACATGGCTTCCTTAATTTAAAGATTTTTTTTCTCAATTTAAAGACTGTTTTTCTCAATTTAAAGACTTTTTCCTTAGTTTAAGGAAGCTATGTTTTGGAGCCAAAATAATCAACATTTTTTCTGAGTGTATTTATCCGGACCACCGCAGTGTAGCGGTGGCCCGCTCAGCTGTGCCTAAAAGTATGCAACATTAATTAATAATTGCACAATTATGTTGTGCAGCGACATAGCATGACATTGCAATTACCCTGCAGCGAAAGCAACTAGTTGAAAACTACTTTACAACTAGTTGATGCACCGGGCCCAACTAAGCAGTGTTTTGTTGGTTTTTCCATATAAGCAATTGGTATTTTTTACGTGTGTCAATTGTCAGATTTCGACCTGAACATACCAGTCATCTACTAGTCATGATATACTAGAACTATACTAGTTTTAAAATACCAGTTTAAAATATCAGTTCAACCTGGACTAGTATGATTTCCATAAAATGAACTAGTCCCCATACTGAAATATACTAGTCCCATACTAGTCGGAAAAGCATTGAACCGGGACTAGTGTGATTTCAACCATTACTTACCATTTATGTTATCATTTGCCTTTATTTTCATGTTTGTTCTTAAGAAAGCAGCAACTATTTGTATTTATCCTATCACGAAAAAGCATCTGTGAATTATAAGAGAAAAAAGAAGCAAACGAAACGAATAAATTTTGTATTTTTTAACTTGTATGATTTCATCCAGAAAATTCTAGTTGTATACTAGTATTTTTCTGACTAGTTTGAGGTTTCGCTGGAGGGTAATGTTGCATACTTTTAGGCGCAGCTGAGATGTGATGGACAGGGCAAATCAAGAAGTCAACGGTGCGCTGCATCGGCTCCCTATAAAAATTCGAGTGACTCATCTCTAAGGAGAGTAGTTCAATATAGATAAATTATGTAGTTGTAAATTGTGTAACATTGTGTACCCGTTCGATACCATTGGTCTCATAAGGCATGCCTCCTTTGCAACTGATCCCATACGCATCCTAGACTAATCGCATTTTTTGCAAGGTAGTTAATTTATGCCCAGTTTTTCAATACAAGTTTAAACCACAGACAAAGTTGACTAGAGTTTATCTCATACAAATTGTCCGTTTAAACTAAGTTTAAACTTGCACTGAAAAACCGGGCCTTAATCTTATAACTTTAAACGAGCTATTCTTATATATTTGTATATGCGCTACTATCTCGGGAACCGCTTTACCGATTTGGATGAAATTTGGCATATAGATAGTATGATTGATTCTTAGACTATCCACTTGAGGGTTTCCACCTATCTCAATTTTTTTAATCATGGATCAAGATATGCCAATATGGGTATCAAACGAAAGGTGTTAAGGGTTTAATAAGACCACGTAGGCTTATATAGCCTAAAGTATGAACAGCGCTTGAACATGGCATCGTAGGAAATAGGGACGAACTGTTGACATTTTACCCACCTTACCATACCAATTTATCCCATTTTTTTTATTCATTTTTTCTGTGGTTGAACCGCTGTAGTTAGCCGTTACTAAGGCATCCAGCGCCGGGAGTCCCGATCCCGAACCCCAGGCCTTCCTTGTTATTTTTTCGTTCCGAAAGCCCGCAGTGATTTATATTTCTTCGGGTTTCCGAAAAATAATTTCACGAAACTGCTGAACGCGGAAATTAAAATTTTTGTTTCAGTGAAAAGTTTTTCGCAAAAATAAACCAGAACATTTTTCTGAGTTGAAATATCTCTTGAAAACAATGAAATATCGAGTATTCACTTTCTGGTCATCTTTGATAGCTATCCCGACATTTTTGGTCAGAATGTGAGATTATACCGAAAAATCTCGGGACCCCGGGATTGTATTTTAAATATCACGAAATTCCTTGATTGTCAAAAAGCTTCAGGACTCGTTACCTTATGATTAGTTGAGGACATCGACTTTAAGAATAAATGTTTTAGGAAATTATGTACCTAATTCGTTATTTCTTGTCGCCTCTGTACTGCCGCTCGTTACACATTTCTCACGCTGTTTTTTATCGCCAATTATTGGCCTTGCAATTTCAGCAAAAATATTTCTTCCATGAAAATTGATAAGAACATGTGGTGCAACGATTTGCGGTTAAATATTGCAAAACACACACACACACACCCAGAAATGCGCACAAAACGATGCAATTCGTTTATATAAATAGAGCATTTCGTGCAAGTTCATAGTTAGTCCACGCACTATTTCCAATCCATATAGAAATTAATATTGTTTTTGAAAACGAGAAACATGGCTACCAATAGCGAAGTCCAGCATAATTCCTCCGTTATGCAAAGAGTGTATAAATTTTATAATGACCAGAAATTTACAGATATTTTGTTCGAGTTTCCTTTTACCAGTTATACGTGAGTACAGTAAATAAAATTGGGGGCTTAAACTTGTGGTTGGTTTATAACATCCTGTCAGTAAGCCGAGCGGACTTTTTTTGGTGATACGCTCTAGGATATAGCCATGTGAAGTGTGCACAATATATATTTTTTTAACCTCGTCTATTTTGAAAGTTATCATTTCATTGGATAGTGAGCCTGATTCAAACCCCGTGCTATAATTATGCTCAAAAAAATGCATTCAAAATCAAAAATTCAATTAATTTCCCAGCTTTACTGCACATCGTCTTATTCTCTCAGCAGCGAGTCCGTACCTCTATGAACTTTTCGATAATGTTGAATCAGATTGTTCTTCAGTCACAATCACTTCAATGGACAGCGATACATTCGAACAATTGGTAATATATTGCTATAATGGAAAGCCGGACATTACCGCCGGCAATGCCGAGCGCATGCTTCGTGGTGCTGTACTGTTAAAGTTGGATGGCGTTATTGAGGTTTGTGTGAGCTATATGATGGATCACATTGACAATTTTTTGGTACGCAAACTAATCGCGCTGGAGGCTGAAATTGGGTGCAAGCCATTGGAAACGCCTTTGTTGGAGTATATTGCGAAACATTTTCGAACGGTAAGTTTTCGAACACTATCCATAAGACATGGTCAAAAATCATTTTTAATTACGTTATAAAGTATTATTAGTTCAGGTGGTAGTGAAAGGGATTTAGTAAGGAAGTGGCGCGGACCATAGGTTTTTTTGGTTTATACAACTCTCTTACTAGGGGACAATAATTGAAAGCTCATTAAGAAAAAAACGTTTACCCGATTTCACTAATTAAATTTTCGGGTCATCCTAGATTTTCTTTCTAGAGGGTGTAGGCTATGTAGGTCATTTAGCGTTACCCAGGGTGCACCAACTGGGAAGCGACCTACTTTTACACCCCATAGTGCAACAGCATAGTTGCTCAGAACGCAAACGCAAATGAACAACGCTTGTGATTGAATTGCTTTGCTTCCTCAATCTCTTGCGCTTTCGTCTGTTCGTTTTTTTCGTATGTATATGTATGTATTAGAGAGAAATTTTGAGTAAAAGAACAATAGAAAGAGAAATACTCGTATACAACACAGATGCTGAGAAGCAATACAGGGCGATCTTCTCTTTTGAATGTGTGAGTTATTAGAGAATTTACATATCGGGGAGCACGAACGAAGGTCAATGTCTATTGTTTCACAACTGGGGAATGATAATTTTCTTCGGGTTGGCACCAGGCGAATTCATACAGCAGTGTTCGAGGGAATTCACCTCTACACGCACGCACACACTACTTGTAACTAAAAAGGTCAGACAAAGCAAAAACATAAGCAATTTGACAATTTATTCCACCCTTTCAGCTTAGCCAAACCCGTGAACTACGTGATATAACATCAGTTCAATGGAAGGTCATCATCAATAAAATTAATAAAAATGAAGTCTCGCAAGCAGATTTATTTTGGGCTATTAAACGTTGGTACGAATACAGTAGCTCTGCGCATCAACAACAACTACCCGATGTAATTGGTTCACTTATCCTTACCGAATTCGATAGCGACTTCATTTTGGAGCAAATTAAACCCTTACCCGGTTGTGAAAAACTAGCTAATGAGATACTTAAGAAAAAATCCGCGATGGTCACTTGGTTAGCTATACAAGTTTGGGACGAGGTAAGTTAATGCTACACTGAAAAAATAAACTTAAACTTAGATTGTATAATTATTTTAGGAATGGCTTGGCCGAAAGCATATACTACGTTTCGATCAAGCCAAAGAAGAATTTGTGAAAACTATTTCTTTGGAAATAAAAAGATACGTATTTAGTACAGCTTTCGTTGAAGACACTCTCTACTTCGTTGGGGGGCAAAGTGTATTCGGAATAATCGCCGAAGTTCAAAGCTACAATTTACGAACCAAAGAACTTAGCACGAAAGCCAAAATGCATGACCGTCGAACTGCGTTCTGTATGATAGCCTGGGGTCGGTACATCTACGCTTTTGGTGGCATAGATCAAAGGAGAGCTGACCTGAATAGCGTGGAAAGGTAAGCTGCAAAGCCGAATGTACATTTGCTAAATATTTATATGATACGCTATTTTACGCTCAGATATGATACATCGACGAACAGTTGGGAATATGTCGCTAGTATGCCGAGCAAACGGCACTCGGCGGGAATTACATTTTATAATGGAGAAATATACATAATTGGAGGGAAAACTGACGTTGTATCTCAGACTACAGTTGAATGTTACAACCCAGCCACAAACAAGTGGAGGTCATGTAAATCTATGTTACAAACACGTGGGTCCACAGCTGTAAGTATAGACGCGTTTTCATCGTAGCGAGTGTGAAAAGAATGCTTAACTCGGTTGAAATTTTACTGCGTCTAAATCGAAGAGGGTTATAACGGCACAAGTTTTAGCCTTAACCTCAAAAATTTAAACTAGCAGTGACTTTTTTGATCTGTCACAAAATTGTTCCTGATATATATCATTATAGGCCAAGTAGAATCGATACGTGAAGTTCGTGGATTTTAGAGCAAATTCTATTTTGCCGTATCCGTGAATCTAGTGTTAACCATACAAAACACCCGCTTCGATAAATAAGTGTATTCTTTTCACACTCGCTACGAAGGAAACACGCCTTATATAAGCAAGGTTTGCGCTCGCTAACAACAACCAACTATTAAACCAAAAACTGTGTTCATCCCATTTTAGGTAACCGTGCATCAAGAGTATATATATGCGATAGGCCGAAACAATGGAGATTTTAGAACCATTGAGCGTTACGACCCGAAACGTAATGAATGGAATATGGTTTGTTGGAACTTTTGTGTTATCTTCTCTAATAACCTCAACAAAGACTAAAAAATAATCCCTTTAACTTCCTCACAGATAACCTCCCTGAATGTGTCTAGAAGTTATATGTGTGCCGTCTCCATCGGTGATCAATTATTTGCTCTTGGTGGTGTAAGTGGTTCGCAAAAAATGAATGATACAGTTGAAGTTTATGATATGGAAAATGATAAATGGTTGATTAAGCTAAAACTTCCCGTAACGGGAATGTATCAGTGTCTTTCAGTACCTACAAGCTTGGCGGAGAAATTATAAGTTGGATGAAATGTGATATGGATCTTTCTATGTGAAATCGTCAAATGTTTAGAATCGACCGCTTCTGATTTGAATAAAAAATTTTGTTGCTGTGCAGCGGCCTTAGGTCGAGCTTTAATAAAATAACAAGACTCTCTCTCTGACAATTTTTTTCTGACTTTTCAAGAAACAGAGCTAGATTATCAGCGAATCCATAAAAAAAAAATACATGTGCAATTTACATTATTGCACACTTAATCAAAAAGAGTCACAATTCAAAATCAGAGTAAATTTCTGTTAAACGCTTTAGGATCACACAAAAGTAATTTGATTTTTAAGAACTTGGCACCACTTAATTTAGGGTGCGATATCTTACTGCTGCCACCTGTATAAATTCGCCCTGGGCACAAGGTAACGCAGTAGTTCAATAACTTTGAATTCACCCTAATCAAGCTTAGCTTAAAGTAGTGTTGGCAAAATAAGTGGAATTAAACAATTTTAACAGAAATTAAGTAGAACTAAAACTCTGCACTTGAAGCTTCAAACATATGCTTGAACAAAAGTCTTAATTGAAAATATTTCAGCAATTTTGAAGAATTTCAAAACAATCGCGCAAAAGCTTTCATTTATATTTGTGAAAGCTACAGAACGCTTTTACTAAGAAGCTTAAGGCTTTTGATGAAAGCTGCACCGTTTCAAAATACTATTAGTTACAACAGCAAAAACAAAGAAAAAAATGCGTAAAAGCTTTGACTAAAAGCTTCAAAATGTCACCTAACTGATCCGTGCAACAATTCAAAAATATTTAACAGAATTAATAATGTAAACATAATGCTGTTATTAAAATCGTTTAACGCTCTTGCAAGCTTTTACTTGAACTTTCAAGCTTTCATCTGTCAAAGCTTTGAGCTTATGCTTGAAATAGGTAATAGGTTCTTAAGTGAAGCGCAATTAAAACAAAAAATCAACAGCACTTGTATATCTACTTAAGAAACACTCTTGTAATTTTTATTAAGTTTTATGTGGGAGAGCTTTAAAAAGCTCGCGCTTCACGATACACTTTCCTTCATACACACAAATTAAAAATAATAGCTACAGCTGAAATTTAAACTATTGTGACCTTTGCATATTCAAAGAAACGAAAAATTAACGATTAAAAATAAAAATTAAACAAATTAAAAACAGTGCTGTACTACAACATAAAACTACACTGCAATTATTTTGGCAGGCACTGTATACAACATACACATATGTATGTATACACAGAAAACTCACGGGCAAGCAACCAATCAATATTTGGATAAACAAAAAAATGAACAAACACTTTCGAGTTCGAATTAATTTTCGAAGTATTCAATTTTTGTTTTTGTTTTTGTTTTTAACCACCTCTTCTCGTATATTTCCTTCATACACTATCACTGTTTATTCGTGATGATAGTGTTCGTAGTGTTCGGGTTCATGATGTTCGTGATGGAAATGTGATTCGCTCTCCTCTTCCAAAACTAGACCGTGATTATGATTCTTTTCGGTTTCTGGATGTAAAATTTTCAATTTCTGTTTCGTACCACCGATCTCGATTGGATTTTTGAGTAAATGTTTATCCTTAATATAGACTGGTACCGGATGGAAATGATGGAATTTGACGCTCTGATGTGAAGTGGCATGCTTGTGTTCGACTTCGTGATGATGTTCCGATTCTTCGGGTGCCTTATGTTCTTCGTATTCGTGATGTTCATAATCATGAATTTTCAAAGCAGTAGCGACAGTAAGCAAAACTGCTATGCAAAGTAGCTGGAAGATAAACGATTAAACGAGAGCAATGGATTAAATTTCAAAAATATTAAGAAAGTTTCTAACTGTAAAATGGGAATATGTATCAATAAAAACTCCGCAATAGGCTAAGAATTTTAGAATATTGTAAAAATTTGTTTATCTTTCTCTGTGCAGATTTGGAAGCTCCTTAGGCCCGGTTTTGCAGTGCAAGTTTAAACTTCATTGCAAGTTTAAACGGCCATTTGGTATGGGATAAACTCTAGTCAACTTTGTCTGTGGTTTAAAATTGCACTGAAAAACTAGTATCCCACCTTTGATATTTTCACCGATAACTCAGAAACTAGATCTGCCGCAGGAAAATAGATAGGTGATATACGGAATCAGAAGAAAATTTTACATTAAGACAATGTTTTCTCATTTTTGGTCATTTTTTTGACGAATAGTGTAATTGGTTGTATAAAAATTAAGAAATAATAGCAAATCGCTGATCGGAATCAGCAGAAAATTTTACTTTATGTAAGGTCTATTTAGTTTTTGGTAACAAAAGTTGATCAAAATTTGTTGAGTGTTATCAAACAAAATATCTTAACATAAAAAAAAATTCTGAATTTTAATTAATTTTTTTTTTTTGATAAATAAGTCATTTTCACAACAGCTCAGCATGCAATCTGTAACTTTTTGTTTTGAATTGTTAATTTTCTTTTTTGTAGCACCCTAAAATTCCATGTCATCACAATTCAAAAAATACGCTTCACATTAAAGACTCAAAACTTTTTTTTCCATTCAAATATTTTTTTTTTGTTATTTTTCAATGCAAAAAAAATAATTTTTTTTTTTTTTTTCAAGTAAAAAATTGTCTTACGATGAATTTTAACATTTTGCAGGAATCGTTGGACGCGTCAAAGTTGACCTCACGCGCGCACTAAGTTCAAATTCGCAAATACAAAAAGCTCGCCAGGAAGCGCAACGTACTGTTATATATGTTATTGCTTCTTTTTAACAATTTTTCGCAGTATATTGTTTATATTTTTTTTTTTTTTAATTTTCTTTTTTTTTGAATTTTCACTTTAATAACGTAGTTTTCAAGCGCCGCTGTTACACCAGATACGTTGACGAGCGCAATGTGATCAATTGCGCTTACTAGATTCGATTTATACCATTTGGCGTGTGCGGCATAGAGTTTAAGTTAAACAGTAATAAACAACAACAATAACAACACTAATAAAAACAAAACGGAGCAACAACACTGCATTGATGTGCAGGAGAACGAATGAGAAATACAAACGAGCCAGCGTGCATAGCATTCGGTTTTCTTTGACGTCGAAGCGGCATTGGCAACAACAAAATACGTGGCATGAGGAAAACATGCAACAGCAATAAGCAATAACAACAACAACAAAATATTGAAAATTGAAAATCAACCAGAGTATTTACTTTGTTGGTGAAAAAGCAAACGAACTGGTTTAAAACGATTTTCCCAACAACTTCGCTTTTCATTTTCTTGACAAGTATTAGCGTAGCCGTAGTTGTGTTGTTGTTTTATTGTTCGTAGCCAACACTTTTGATACGTCCTTTCACTTATTAATAAAATTTGTTTAAGTACCGAATGAGCGCTTATGTAAGGAAAGTGATAGATAAATAATAGACAATAAATATGTAATAGATAATTGGCAACATTCATATAAAGATAATCGATAATAGATAATAGATAATAGATAATAGATAATAGTTGATGGATCATAGAAACTAGATAGTATATAATATGTATTAAAAATAGATAATAAAAGATAGTTAATAGATAACAGATAATATGCATAAGTTAATAGATAAAAAATATGAGATAATATATAATAGATAGTCGCCTAAAAATAAGAGATAAAGATGGCAGGTAGTCGATGATAAATATTACATAATAGACTACATATTATAGATAATAGATTAAAAATAAGAGATAAGGTAATAGAGACTAGATAATAAATGATAAATAAAATACAATAAATAAAAAAAATTAATAACAGATAATAAATATTAGATATTATCTTACAGATAATATATTGAATAATAGATACGAGATAATAGATAACATATAAAGTATAGTAGATAACAGATGATATATATTAGATAATAGAAAGACGACAATTATGCAATTGAGCTACATATTTTGCATCATTTAGATAGTTGCATATGTTATGAGATTACGCAATTATGCAAATACAATCATACGTATGTACATTAGACTGTCCCAAAAATGCAAGGAAAACAAGTAAGGAAGTCTAAGTTCGGGTGCAACCGAACATTACATACCCAGCTGTGCACATAAAGTGGCCGTGACCGTTCACCGATTTTTCTTATTTTCTGTGGTAGTACTCTACATAAACATAACATGCCTGGTACCTAGTTTCGTAAATCTATCTCACACCGTTCTGAAGTTGTTAGCAGTCGAATTTAAAAATTGCTTGACTCATAAGTGGGCGGTGCCACGCCCACTTTCCAAAATTTTTAAAAAATTATGTAAAGAATATGAAAGTTGATGTATGTACCAAATTATATTATTATAGCGAAATCAGTTAATTAGATATGGACTTTTCAATATTTCCACCTCCTTTCAATATAACTTTTATGAAAAAGTAGGCGTGGTCACGAAGCGATTTCGTTTATTTTCTATAGCTGAATTTACCACAACAATAGTATGTCCTCTACGAAATTTCGTTATACTAGCATAAACTGTTCTGAAGTTATTAAGAGTCAAAATTTTAAAATTTCTTCAACTATACGTGGGCGGTACCACGCCCCCTTTTCAAAAATTTTTATAAAATCGGCCTTAGAACATCTAAATCAATACAAATTGCAAATTTTATCATTGTAGCTGCTTCTAATATTGAATTAACCCATTTTATACGTTTTTCGAAATTTTCGATATCGAAAAAGGGGCGTGGTTATGGTCCGATTTTACCCATTTTCAATAGAAATCTATTCTGAACCCAAATAAGTACGCATGCCAAATTTGGTGAAGATATCTCATTATTTGCTCAAGTTATCGTGTTGACGGACAGACGGACGGACGGACAGACGGACGGACATGGCTCAATCAAATTTTTTTTCGATCCTGATCATATTGATATATGGAAGTCTATATCTATCTCGATTCCTTTATACCTGTACAACCAACCATTATCCTAACAAAGTTATAATACCCTGTGTACAAGTACAGCTGGGTATAAAAATAAGCTTCGAAAATGCATATGCATACCCTCTATATCGTTACCTTATAGCCTAACTAACGAGCTAACGATTTTACCGCTACTGTCATCGATAAATAAACGAAAAAATAGCAAGGACAACTACCAAAATTACGACTTTACCGCTACTGGACACCAGAGTCACCAAAAAAAAAAAACAATCCTCAGCGACATCTGGTTTTGAACCGCAAGTTATACAACCAAAGCACTGGATGGCGTCGATTGTTAATCTTCAATTTTGTGTGTGTCATTGTAAAACTTGTATCTGATTAAAGAAGATTTATTGCAGATAATCTGCGTGTGTGTATCCATAGCATTATAGTGCACTTTTTATAGGTACTACACTGCGTATGATTAACATTTATATACAAGTATGAAAAGAACAGGTAAATTGTATTATTTTTTTTTTTTTTGTTCGATATCTCCGAAACGGAATGAGATATCAAAATAAAATTTACATTATCAGGCCCGCATGAACACCTTTAATTTGATACCCATATTGTAAAATCCATTTCTGGGGTGTGGCCTGTTGTTGTTGTTGTCCTGTTCATCTCATGCGCATACTTAAATATTTGCATACACATTTTCAAAACTTTTATTACAATACAATTTTTTAAAAACACGTAGAGTTTTGAAAAAGTTGAAAGAATAATAATTTTAAAGGACATTACTTCCATGTCCTTCAAGGATAATTAAAAAATAAGTTATATTTATCCTGTATTTCAATTATCCTTTAAAATAGTTTTTAAAAATTTTCGGGAGGATATTAAAGGATATTCTGAGCATCTGGCAGAGAAAAGAGATACCGCATTTTGATGCATAATTGTCAAAATTATGGGGTATGCGTTTAAATAAAGCAACTTCGAAATTTTGGGTTAGTCTAATGCACATAGATACATACATTAGGGTGTAGTAGAAGAAAAAAAAAAAAATAAAGTAAAATAAAGTTTTGTGAATGAATTTTAACCACTACGAACACTCTAATCAATAAAATTTTCACAACAAATAATTATTTTACTATGCCCAGTCTAATAAACCTACATATATGTGGGATATTTTACAACCACAGCATAGCAAGAAATTCCTGTTACATGCGTAAAAAATTGACCATTGAAGACAGCCTTTTGTAGTAGCCGAGTATTCGCGGTGCGTAGACCACGCATGCGTGCAATGCGTTACCTTGCACTTGCACGAGCCGAGGCCACGCCAACAAACGCACATTGCTGGTAGATAATCGTATAAGTTAGTAATAATTAAAGTTGACTTTCTAGTTTTTTTTTTTCATTTCTTTGTTTTGGTTTCTCTTTCGTTGATCCGCAGCTTTTAAATAGTTAATCTTCGGGCTTAATTCAATGTGTTGATAAGTGGTTATTGTCACTTGTCACTGTTCACAAACCGTAAAATGCGCATTATCCCCGCTGTTAAGCCAAAGAGGATTTGCAATCGAACAAATTTTGCTAATACATATTTGAAAAGAAAAAGGAGACAATTCAACAAACGTACTAAGACAGTGAGGTAAACCGAGTGAGTGGCTCCTAATTACAGAAAAAAAAATGGACAGGAAGGTCTCCGTCATCACAGCACATAGTGCCATCGCACCCATATTTTAGCATGTCGCATACACCAAAAAGTTCCCTGTCAGGGTGTGGGGGAATAAGAGTCGGTTTATCACTTGCTTTGTCTGTGCCCAGGACTACAGTCGAGGTGTCTCAGATTTCTGAGAACACACTTTTTCGACAGTCTGTCATAGGTGAGGGAAGTGTATCCATCGTGAGGGAAGTGTATCCATCGCTATTTCTTAAGTTCATATGGAATAGGAAGTGGTTTGAAAGGACTCTGGCTGGACAAATGTGAATCCACCCGGTACGCACTCGGATATCCCATTCAAAATCGGGACGGCCATATTCGCGTATACAATTTCAAATGTCAGCACTAAGGCATCGAGGCTTGAAACTTTTTTAAAGTCCCGGTATGCCGAAATTTTAAAATGACAATCCGGGGGCCTCGAGATTTTTCGGGATTATCTCAGATAGCATCCAAAAACGTCGGAAGTGGTAACAAACTCGATATTTTATTTCTGTCAAGACATATTTACAATCAAGGTGAAACATTTTCTTTTAACTTATTGTGGTTGCGTAGGGCGCTCCGAAAAGTGCAAAATTATGTTCTGTGCAGAAATAGTCTGGACCATGAAACCGACGTCGGGCCGACTAAGAGTCATTTTTTTCAATCACTGCCAAAGTCCTCCAACTCAAAATGGTGTTCTGCACATACATAGCATGAGTCATGTCCCCATTTTGGGATCGAACCAGGTACAATTTTTAGTTTTTTTTTTCAATAACCTTTCACTGAAACAAAAATTTTAATTTTCGCTTTCGGATTATTGAAATCGAAGTCTAACCGCGTCTTTTGATAACTCTTTCGACATTTTTGGACGTGTTTAAGCAGCTACGTGCAGTCGTATACAATCATATTTTTTTCGTTTCCATAACGGTATCCCAGAAAGTTTGAATAAGTGCCAACCCACGACTTCGAAACGAAAAAATAGCGCGGGGCTCGGGACTCGGGATTGGGAGATTCCCCGGGTTCGATGCCTTCATCAGCACGTTCGATATTAGGATATACTATTTAATCGCGCATCCATCTGTAATTCATACCCCATTCGGCAGTGGTCCACATTTGAAACTTGCTCGTGCTTTCTACATGTTTGATTTACATACATCCGTAGTAGGTACAGACGCATGTCTGAAATTACTGGCGTCACAACACTTTGGCGTATTTTCCATGCACTTGCTGTCGCTTTTAAAGACAACTGTGTACATTAGGGTAGTCCTTGTAGTCAAATGTATGTACATATATATAATATTTTATATATCGGCTTAAATTTGTATCCATGTTTGAGATGGTTTATAGATAACTGGCAAATGTCTGTGATTTTGTCAGCGACACTAGCAAAACTGGTCGAAAAAAACGACTTTTTTAATATGTCGACGCCAGTGCCACCTACCTGGGTTGGTTTTTGTAACAGAGGTTTTTATTACATATCAAAAATATGTGCCAAATATGAACAGATTGGGAGCATAAATACGTATTTTAGGTTAGGTTCAAGTGGCTGCCGCAGAGGCACACCTAGGCCAGTATTAAAAGGCCCGTTGTGATACCACCAACACTAGGAAAGTCATACGCATTTTAAAAATATATGTATAAAAATTAGAGCTCGGAAAATAGGTTAGAATCAAACGCCTAAAATTATGCTAACATAGTTATTGCCACAGTTGACACAATTTTTTTTTTTTTTTTTTTCAAATAAATTTACAAAGTTTTTTCAGGCGCTTGATTTGACCTATTTTTTCGAACTCTAGTAAGAATAAACCGTAAAAATGCTCCAAAAGTCCTAATAAAAATTTGTTTTTTTTTTTATTCCCTATATGGTAATCTGAACTTTGACCCTCGTGCGACACTGGTTTCAGTCAGGTCCGAAATTTCTGCATGATATCTAAGGATATGGTACTTTTGATCAAGGGTTGCGTCTTAGCTAATCTAATGCTAAAATTGTGTCCCTACATATGAGCACCACCCTAATATGCATAAATATTAATTTATCTAAGTTTTTTTTTTTGGGTATGTGGATTATGTGACAGGAAAATTTCCATATCAACATGTAAATACACATTAATACGAACATTTGTATTTGTGTCTGAATTTTGCAAACATTTTCTCTTGTAATAATCTGTCATTAAAACGATTCGGTTCAAATCGGCATGCTAATACTTAACACCAATTACACTAGCAGGTCCGACAGGTACATTGGTTTGCTTCTATTTTAGATTGTTTCCCCAATCCATTTCTATTTTCTGCTCTGTTTTACGTTTGCCCACGCTGAACATAATAAGCTCGGTCTTATACATAATTTTCAAAAATAAAGTCTAATTTTTAAAAGTAAAGGTTTTTTATTCAATTTCAAACCTTTTTCTCAAATTTTGAAAATTTTTCCATACAAATTTCTGTCAAATTCCAGATTTTTTCCAACACCCCTTGTTTGAAGTGCCCCTATATATACTAGATCCCTTGTCAATTTTGGTTTCTCGAAACGAACGAAATCAAACACTGAAGATGGCGGATCGCCGAAACAGGTTTGTTACAAAACCAAAATTGACAAGGGGTGCCGAAAAATCGTTCCAATATACATCTAGTATCCACCCTGTCGGAAAAACACAAAACCAAATTAACTCCTATATATACCCCTACATCCGCGACAAACTTGTCCTGTGAAAAGTTTGATTAGCGAGACTTTTAATTTAGAATGAAATTTTCAGTTTTCTGGAGAAGATCGACAGTCTTTAGTAACGCAGCAGAAACGGCAAAATGAAATAGAGTTAACCTAAAAGCATACTTTATAAAGCCCACTTGAAGTGATTCGTACGAAAATTGGAAGAGATAGTATACTGCATTCTAAAGGCCCAATTACATAAAAGTTTGTGAAACTTTGACAGATGCGCGCTTTGTTTTTGCACATTTGCCAAAATTTTGCTTAGCTTTACGTTCCACAAAATTTGTATGAAAGTGGACCCTCAGAGTTTTATATAATTGGGCCATAAGGCTTTCTAGCAAGGTGTTGCCACTGAGGACCTTTTTAAATTTTTTGAATTTGTTTTTTGAAAGAACTGTGATATGTCAAAATGGGTATCAAAAGCAAGGTATTTCACGTCGTATTTCAATAGAAGGCTCCGCTGGCTGGGTCATGTTATCGGAATGGAAAAAGAAACTCCAGCACAGAAAGTTTTACTATCGACACCCGAATTCGGCAGCAGAGGAAGGGGAAGGCCTCGACTGAGATGGAAACAACAGGTGGAGGATGACTTGAACTCCCTTGGGGTTTCCAATTGGCGTCAGTTATCGCTAAAAAGGAATGACTGGCGATAGAAATATCTCTAAGTAATGTTACCACCTGGGATTGCTACCTAATTCTACTAAATATTTGTGTATGTTGTTGCCAGCTATCTGAAATTAAATGAAAATCAAGTGAGATGTCCCGCTATAGTTACCAAACATTGTTTTGGTGTTTGTTTTTATCTTTGATTTCCGTATTTGTCATGCTGTCAATGATTTTCTTTTTGTCAAGTCGGCAATTTAGATTGACACATATTACATTTTTTATATTATATAATTTTTTTGTTTACCTTTTTCTAAACACAAATCATTTCACATAAACAAACTTGCTATTGCATGAGATACAAAAATATAGGTTATGTGTGGATGCAATTTGCATATAAAACAACTGTTAATCTGTATGTGATAAAGTATTGGCGCCAAAAATTTTGTCATATCTTTATCTAGCTTGTTATTTCTTAACCTACCTTTCTAAAAGTGGAGAGAAAGTAGCGCGGAACCCGTAAGCGGTACCCCAAATACCTTACCCGCAGGATCGACGACTTCCAGCGACAGTCAGGCTAGCAACTGAGTGTACCGGACTCATTTCCGCAAAGAACTCCCTGAAGCTTTCGGAAAGTGCTTTTGCGTGCGAAGCTGAGATCCTAAATATTCCTAAAAAAAATCTTTCGCGACTACCTGCTGGTCCCATTCGGACTGCTCGAAATTCTTTGTTTCTGTGGTCCTACTTTAAGACCGCAGCACATTTTCTATCTTCGAAGTCAGACAATGAAGTTTTACTATTTTTGAGCCTATAGAACAAGGCACGGCAGAATTGGAGGTGAGGGTGTAGTAGTGAAAGAACGGTCAACGCACCAATCAAATTATGTAAGTGACTGAGCATAGCCAACGACATCTATTGATTGGTCAGTGAGATCATAGCGCTCTCACGAGCCCACCAACAATTCCATTTTCGATAGGTCGAGCAAAGAGGTAAAAATTTGTGTGAACTTGGTTTTCAAATTTTCGGACAATTGTCCCACTAGGTGCCTAGGCCTGCTATATAAATACGTTACAATAACAAAAAGAGAAATAGTCTCCCACACACCACAAAACCAATGCTATAACTGCGTTATAAAGTATTCATTGTTGTAGACTTCGCTTAGTCCGATGCACTTTAAACCATAACTATCCATTCCGTATATGGGGCATATAATAAGATATACAGACGTCCATATGTGTGAGTGTTGGTATGTATAATTCTTTTTCGTCTGTTTGCCATTGATGCCACATTTCACCATGTCACAGCTGACAGCAAACAACCCGGCAGTCAGACGACAGTAGCCAGTCGTCAGCTGTATCAATCCTTTTAACGTTTCATAACTCAGTTGTTGTAATTAAAATGTTAGCGTGTTATATTGCTCATACCCAACAATTTATGCAACTTCGATACGTAATTGGGAGGCGGCCATCTGTTAAATAGGTGGCATACATTATGGTATTTGTTAACCCTTGTGTTCATATCTCAAAAAGAAACCGCAAAAAGTGTGGTACCATATTATCCAACTTTTTTTACAGGACCGATGAGATCTCGGTAAATTGTAAGGAAACAAGAAACAAACCAGTGCACTACCGACTATACCTCACAAAACAAGGGTAACCGTGCATGGCTGGACCTTTAACACAACCAAGAAGTTCGAATGACAAAGCTCGTCATGGAAGAGTTGATATATCTAAGTCCAGCGTCTGCATAACAGACTTAAGGATGATTTACACGTATCGATTTTTCTAACCTTTTTCCAATCGAGCGTGTAAACAGCAATTCGATCGATCTTCACCTTGTATTTAAGGGTTGAAAATCGAACAGAAAATCGATCCGTGTAAATGAGCCTTTACGGCAAAGGCTGCATATGGTCAGCAGAAGTCCGCAGTCTTTTGAAACTTGCGACATGGTTTAGTGGAGATTTAATACGATTCCTAATACCTAAAGAGCTCTTTCGATAGCTACACATTTCGCATTGTTATGGGTCAGTTACATAAAGCTTTATTTTGGCTTTACCTCAAACTTTGACTTTGACAGAAAAGTTCAGTATACGTATTTAAACCAAGCATGGCAAATTGGAGACCTCAAAGTTGAAGTGAGGTTGAAATTTGGCAAACTCTCAAATTTTGCTTGCTTTGCGTGCTTTGACAATCAGATGTTGATGAGTTTGCTTTAATTAAAGAATAAAAAGTTGGAGAAAATAATAATTAATTCATTTTTTCTCTATTAAATTAATAAATTAACCAAAACACTCTGAATGCAAGGAAATAAATAACGAAAACGAATGTATAAAAGGGAAGCATCAAGGCGTTCATTGTAGCATACCTCTGAAGTTCGACGCAAAGTTTTGAGGTAGCAAATGTCAGGCGAGGTTAACAAAGCTTTATGTATCCGACCCTTTAAGCTTGGACTTAAGCTCAAACCACAACACACAACACATTTTTTTGAGTGTAACCAACATAGTTTTTTCTTCATACAAATTTCACGCAAAGAAATTTTAGCATTCAAAATATTCATAAAATTTTATGGCGTGTAATAGGATTGCATATTTAAATGTATTACCAACAATTTAGACAACCTAACATTAATTTCAAAAATGGCATAAGTTGATATATAAATATTTTCCTACTAGATAAAGGTTTTAAGCAGGGATAGCCAGCGCTTTAAACCTACTGAGCGCTACAACATCAACGTCATACTTTCTACAACACCATCGGTATTTTTTGAATTGTTTTGCGACTCTGGTTTGTTGTTGTTAGCCACAACGGGCAAGATGTTGTTGTTGTAGAGCGGCAGTGAGCAGATTGAGCCACTACGCGGCGATGGCTGGTCTAAAAGGTATGAAATTGATATCAATAAGTGATCGATTTACCGAAACGAGGTCACATTCCTACCGAGCATTGAAATCCCGGAGGGCGCACGATTTCTTTGTGATGCCATTTGTGGGGCCATATAAGGCCTTGTCACGGCAGTGTCCTCTAAAAACGAACTCGCGTTCGGTCCTTCTGAGGTGATATCTCTATTTCAAAAAAAAAACTTAGATCATTTTCCATTTTACGGCAGGTGTGTAGCCACATTCAATTAAACCATTACACTTGATTTATTTTGTAGCATACCTATACAAAGTCGAAACATTATAAGTTCAATTAAAACCGTTATTTTTATTATTGTAATTACTTAATTCACATATAAACTGAGATTGTGGTGTGAGGTAATAAATGAAAATATTTCAAACATTTGAAATTGTAATTAACTGTATTTCCTACTCTAATTTGGCTCATAAAATTTATTTACAACTTTTTAGCAGTTTTGATTTTGCAAAGAAGAAATTTCAACACTCCTTAATTAACTATCTTAGTCCAGTGGGACAGAACTGCCGTTGACAGTGTTCCCAATAAGAGCTTATGCATGCTTTTTATCAGCTCTTCGCCTCCGTGTTTCAACAGCTCGGCGGATAGTCCGTCTTTTCCTGGCGCTTTGTTGTTTTTGAGCTATCCTCACTTCATCATAGTCGAGTGGTGGGACGATTTTTCCATCGTCAGGGTTTGGGGTATCGAGTCCAACGTCTCCCTCCCAATTAATAATGAGGAGAAGTGTTCCCTCCATAACTTAAGTACACTCTGTACGTCGGCTTGCAGGTCGCCATTATTGTTCTTGCAGGAATTTGCCCCGGTCTTAAAACCTTCCGTCATCCGCCGACATTATTCCTGTCAGCCAGCATCTCAAGCTGCTCACACTTAAAAGAAACCCCTCAAATTTGGATTTTTCTCGACTTTTTTCCCCGAATAAATTTTAACACAAATTTGATCGATGAGGACTTTTGCAGTTTTTTTCCTAGGGTGAACCAAAGCTTCTGACAAAAAAATGGCTCTGGGGGAAGTTTTGTTATACCTATAAGATAAACTAAATTTTCCGGACTAGTATTTTTTGATATTATGCAAAGTTTTCCGGAAACATCCTGAACGTGGCATATATTTTCATAGAGTTTCCAGGGCTAATTTTACAAACGCGATATTTTAGAACAGGTTACACTTAAAGAAAAAATGCTAGGACCATATATGTCGAAAAAACTTACCGTTTTCGAGAAAGGTCAAAAAACTAAAATTTTGACCTTTGACCCCAAATAACTTTTTTAACACTCATTGGATCGATGGGGATGAAGTTTTCTTTCTGGCGGCGAACCAAAGCTCTCTACCAAAATTAGACGTACAACACGATACCCCCATGACCAAGAAGAAACATCGACTGGCTTCCTAAGCCTATCCCCATAACTGTTGCGCTCCTGCCTACAAATGCGATATTTATTATCTTCATTTGTTTAATTTTCCAACAAAATGCAATCCAAACATTCGAAAATAAATAAAAGTCAATGTGGGGTGACACGTTCAGCCGGCTTATTAGACTGAGAACCAGAGCCGCCAGACATCACTTATTTTATAGTGGATGAAGATCCAGCATTTAAAAATAGCCAAAGTTGAACAACCCCGTTTAAACGTGTGAAAGCGCAGTAAGAATTGTGAAAAGTCCCCAGTGTGGAGGTGTCTGACAGAAGTTGTTGTTATGGGACGAACTCTTATAGTGCCTCATTCTACTCAAGGGTAGTGTTCTATAAACAATGAAAAAATTGGGTATTTAAAAACAGCCAAAGTTGGCCTAGTCCGTTAAATCATCCATTATAAAATAAGTGAAATTAGGGTAATTTTTTGGCGACTTACCCACTGATTCCTAGGACCCTGTCATCGGTACAGCTTTGAAATTTTCACATTCTTTCTAGATTCGGGGAGGACTATCGAGGAGTAATGGTTTCATCCATTATAAAATAAGTGATGTCTGGCGGCTCTGGGCTCTAGGTCTATATGGATTTACCCATCTGTGTAGAAACGTTTGTATGCTATTGATTTACAGCGCATGTGCACCTAATGTGTTCATGGATAGGAAGTGCTCATGCAAATATGCATAAACTCGAATGTAGGGTAATACGTAGAGTGCATGTTTATTCGTTTCCTCAAAGTTTTAACTGAAATTGAAATTCAGGTTAGTGGCTGAGTGCGTATTGCTTTGTTTTGTCATGCAAAAAGTTACACTTTTACACTGGTCTGGTCTGAAACTTTTAAAAGTGGCATCCAACTAAATAAGAAAGATAGTTGGGTATCTGGCTAATCTCCTACTGCACATACGTAACTAAGCTTTGTGTGGGTTTCTCCCTACCTTTTTTTACTCTACCTTTTTATATCCATTTCCGTTTTTCTCTTCGTCTTTAATATCACCGTGCAGCAACATTCTACGCAATTATTGAAACCTACAAAAAAGGAAGCTTAACCCTGCGGGTTAGGGGTTTAGAATAAACCCAAGGTAGGCATACCGGTCATAAGAGGCGACTACTATGCACATAGGTAATGACGTGCTAACTCGATGCTTGGTCTACGGATATGATGCCTCTCATTACCCATCTTCTCCTTCCTCGTTGATGGAGGGATGACATGACCTGAGTGCTCACCTTTTATGGTATGAGTTCTCGTGTTTAAAAGTTTTTCGTCTGCTTGTTTGAAATAATTTTGGCGGAGATTGCTTTATTCCACTTCTGAATTTTATATGAAGCTGGAAACTTGCTGTCTTTCCTGTGACGGTATGAGCTCTCGTGTTTTAACCATTTTTATCTGTTTGTTGAAAATAATATGTGCGGGTGTAAGGGTAGGTCGCCTCCCCGTTGGTGCAACCTGGGTAACGCTAAATGATCTACATAGCCTACAGGTCTAGTTTCTTGTATTGCCGGTTCTACGAGAACGGTACCAGTACTTGTGCTGTACCCATCGTGCCGAAACGACCCGGGCCGTTTTCTTATATCGACCCGGCCAAGAGCAATACACTCGAGGTGACCCTGTCTGACATTTATGCATGGCTACACCTCGCTACAACAACAACAATGTGTGCGCAGAGTTCTTTATTCCACTTCTGAATTTTGTATTACGCTGTTAATATGTGGACTTACCTTTGAAGATACAAAATATGCTATTAAGTACATATTCATGCGTCTATTTTTGGTTTTATCTTTTTCATATCTATATTCTAAAAACTTTGATCCAGCTTTTCTTAATATGCAGAACTTTGAAACGGCTAGCCTATGCAGCTGCTTTAAATTCCGGGCTCAAAAAAATAACTGCATACAATTTTTTATAACGGTTTTCATTAATTTAATCTTTATAATCATTAATCGTTTTACATTTATTATAATCATCCTCAACATTTCTGCCATCATATACTTATAACTATAGCGCATTGATGTATTTATAGTATTAATTATTAGTTAGTAATTTTGTTATATTATTTAGTTATATATTGTTATGCTGTATTTACATTTTCATGAAATAAGTAAAAACTACATTTGTTTTTTGCTAATGCGTTTGTGTGCACTTAAATATTTCCTAACGCTAAGAGGCAGAGTACGGAAAATAGGTCAAAATCAAACGCCTAAAATTATGCTAAGATAATTTGTTTTTTTTTTCAAATAAATTTACAAAGTTTTTTCCTGCGCTTGATTTGACCTATTTTTTCAATCTCTACTTATAAGGTATGTTAAATTAATTTATGTTGTTATTTTATAAGTAAGGTGTGTTACTATGGTGTTTTAATGTGTTATGTTGTTGATCGTTATGTTACATTATATTGTGCTATGCTTTGCAATTTTATGCTAAGTTATGGGATGTAATGTTATGTCCTGCTATGTAATCATGTTTCCAACTCAAATCCGGTCTGTGTGTTTAGGAAGCTTAACCTAAAACCTTTCTCTCATGAGCGTATCGAACGCACGAAATTCGAGACTCGACTTTCGATTTGATAAGATAAAGTAACGTTATCTTTTTGCAATAGCACTTTTAGGGCTCGAATAACCTGTGAATATCTTTCAAATTCGTTGCATTGATACATATCGACATAAACAAACAATCGATAAAACCGTATAAATTATACAACTTTTAAAATAATTCACTTCACTTAAATTCAAAGTAATAGTGGTGATTTGTTGAACATACGTTGATCCTTTTGACAGTTATGAGTATATATTTTCACCTGCTAGCAAATTAGTAGTAGCCATTTTTTCCACAATGTCAAAATAAATACCGAGTCCAACCTTAACATTTTTAATTCACTTCAAATTAAACTTTCAGAAAATAAAATGGGAGTCTGCAATAGTGGTGAATTGGTGAACATACTTTCAACTTTTTGACTGTTATGAGTTGAATATGGTTTATGGTGTTGGCAAATTAGTAATACACAACTTTTTCCCCATCGTAAAATATGTATATCTAGCCATAGCTCTTTTTTGATAAAATTTTGACAGATCAAAGGAAAAGTTTGACGCTTTTTGTGGTGGATTCGGCAATGTTGCTCACTATTTGACTTTCAAGCAAACAATTATCATGGCAAGCATATTTGCTGTCATTTGTCGTAGGTTCTTTAAATAAACTCTCTTTCGTAACATCCCTAGTGCGTTTGCAAAAGGCGCATTTTTGTCATTAATTTGCATTTATTCATTCGTTATATGTATATTAAGCTAAAAAATTAGATGTGGTCGCCTTAAAATACACGAAACTTTTTTTTTTTTGCTAAATTATTTAATTTTTTTTGTGATAATTAAAAATCAATTTCTTTATTGCTAACACTGCTGAAAAACTAGATTGTACATAAATATGTATATCTAGTTGTTTATTTTTTATTTTTTACAAAATTGCGATTGCTTTTATGTACTCAGCTTTAAGTTCGGTTTCATTTTACTTATTTATTTATTTACATACATATATATTTTGAATATGAACTTAGATAAATATAATATTATTAACATTAAAAATTAGGTTTGATTTGGTGGGTGATAAAAACTGCCTGTAAAATCGTGCGCCAGATTTTAAAAAGCATGCATTGCCTACTTTTAGGCGTGTTCCATATAAACTTACAGAAATCAAGAAAAAAATATTGTACTCTGCGTCAAAAACAAATTTTTTTTTTAAATGAAATTCAACTTAAATAATTTAATTTTTTCCTTTGAATGCAGAACATTTGAAACAAATATTTTTTCTTGATGATTTCTGTGGCAATAAGGGCGAATGACCAAAAATTGTGGATTTTCTAGGCAAAAAAAAACCATTTCGAAATTCCATACATTTCCACTACAATTTTGACATTCGAAACGCTTTACTTTTGCGACAGCGAGTTTCAACAACCTCAATAACTTTCTAAAATCTCAAAAAAATATTATCCATAAAACAACATATAATTAAAACAACAAAAAACCTCAGTCATAGGAGCTTACGTGCGATCGTTAGTTACTTATTAATATAATTGAAAATATTTTTAAGTTCTTAAAAAAACGTGAGTTCATTTTTTTATAGCACACCACATTTCTGTTAAGGCTAATTTACAGGCGTCGATTTTCTGGTCGATTTTTATCGAACCACTTGTGTTCAGCCCTTAAATACAAGGTGAAGATCGATCAAATTGCTGTTTACACGGTCGATTGAAAGAAAAGGTTAGAAAAATCGACTCGTGTAAATCATCCTTTAGACAGCACACATAAAATAATGAAAATCATTTGAAAACTAGATTAAAATAGAGCTTAACCAATAAGCAATAAATAAATGTAAGCATGTAATTAAAATAAGCAAGCTGAAATTTAATGATACATTGTTTGAAAAACTTAAATGATAACCTAAAAAGTGTTGACATTTTTTTACAAAATTTAAGCGAGCGAAAAATCAAGATAACAACTACTCTAAGTTGATACAGACTTTCAGTTTTTCCCAAGGCAAATTCAACAAGGTAGAATTGACAACTGAAATATTTTGCTTTTGTAGGAGTTTTTCCTTCAAAAAAATGTAAACAAGCGTATTAACCCGTTGTCACCCAAGCACAGTTTTTGTGTCCCATACAATTCTTATACTGAAAAATTAGATAGCATTTGCTGGCGAGTATTGAATTTGTCGATTTCCGCCGATGGCACCACAAGAAGGTTGTAAAAGGGACGTGACGGACCAAACAGAGTTGTACGGTATTGAGTATATGCTCTCACAGCTGTCGAACCACCTTGTGATACTATTCCCATTGCCGATTTCATCAACCCCGTGACCGTGGTCGAAATGGATTTTAGTCGCCTCTTGCAACAGGCATTAGACCACGGGCATATTTTAAAACCCTAACCCGCAGGGGTCATTTTAATCGCTTACAGTTTCGTTTTCTGTCTAAGATCCAGTTGAAAAAAGATTAGCTAAAATGTGCTGGAGTCTAGCTAATCTGAACTCTAAACTCGATTAAAGTACAAAGAACTGAAGCAAGCGGTATTGTATTCATATGAAAAAATTTGCTATTTCTTTACACTATTGAAAAAATTGAAAAATCTTAAACAGAACGGGTTAATATTTTTTTCATTTGACGGGAAAACTCCTACAGAAAAGAGAGAACTGTAAAGTTCACTATTACTTTGTTTAATATACTTTGATTTAATCTATTAAAAAACAATTACATAAAAAAAGGTTTCGCTTTACACCAATATATTTCGGTGGCCTATGGTAACCGTCTTCAGGGCACAATTATTTACACGTCGTTTCCGCTTGACGTGGAGTTAGCTACTGAAAAAATTTTGAAAACCCAACTTAAAACCTCAAAAAAAGTTATTGAAGCAAAAATTAAGGTACAAAATTAATAATTTAAATTTTTCTCAGTAAATGGTATGACAAAATGATATCAACATATTTTAAATTATGTTTATAACCTTAAAATAGGTTTTTGAAAATACGCTAAAATAAAATTAAAAAATTATATTAATCAAAATTAAGTCAAATGGAATTTTAAAATGTAACTATAATCTCAAAAACTCAATCGGCGCAATATGTTCTTGCTGAAAACCTCAAAAAAATAAAAAATATTTACGACCTAAAGATGTAAAATGCTTTGAAAATACTAAAATCAAACTCTTCATTCAAGAAATAAAATGAGGAAAATTTTCGAAAATGAACATAAGTTGAAATTTTTAAGGTCACATTTTTAAACTATGCAAATACTTTATTTATTTATTAAATATAAGTAAAATTTATTAAAGCGCAAAATGAAGTTAAACACTTTTGTTTTAAAAAAGCGTATATCTAAAACAAGATTTAGCAAAACTTAAAAAAATCAAAGAATGTTCAAACTGCAAAACAAAATTGTTTGGGGCACAAAAGCAAAGTACAAGAAAATTAAATAATTTTACTTAAACTGAGGTTAAAGAAACTCGAAAAAAATATTATAACCTGAAACAGAGTTACTTAAGCTAGTATCAAAATCAGAAAAAAATAATAAATAAGTGCTTTACGTTAATTGGAAATTTAATTAATTGAAATTACACAAAATAAGATAAGGAAAAATATAAAATTAAAACCTAAAAAAAAGTTTGAAAAAAAATTGAATAAATAAAATAGCACAAATAATTAGTTTTCGAGGCTATTTTTAAAACTATAATTAATTATCATAAAAGTATATTACAAATATTTATATATACATATACATATGTACTTACACAGCTGAAAGTCACTTAAAGAAAATTAAACTAAATTCAAAAAATTTTCAATTCACATGAATTTGTTACTTTATCTCGTTAATTATAAATGAGTATATATAATTAAAGTAAACTCCTGTGGACTATTTCAGCCTATTCAAAAGAAGAGAAACTAAGTTGCATTACATTATTCACATATCTTTATTTCTTTATTTACGTGATTTCAACATCGATATGAATTAGAGCACTAAAAAAAAAAATATATTAAAAAAGGTACGATGCTATGTAAAGCGCAAAATCCATTCTATATTTTATTAGTAAGCAACAACGACTGAGTGCAAAATAAAAGAGCTACGAAAGCGCGTTTATATCAACGGATGAGCCGAAGACAACCTTACTTCCAAATATTTCTTCAAAATCGTTCCAAGACAACATTTTTTAAACAACGCACAAACTCATAATTTGGTTCAAGAACGCTTTTTTAGAATGACTTGTAAAAACGCCCTATCTAAGCACTAATTCAATACATTTTCAGCTGAGGTAGGATGTTTTTTCATGCAAAGCTGAAGTGGGGAGTTATTGAAAATAATGCCGAGATAAGGCGGCTTTTTTTATTTCTGAAATGAACAAATTTTCAGCTAAGGCGTTTTTAAAATATACATTCATACATTGAAAATGGTTTTTTTTAAGCATAGACGAACTGCTAGAAAAGTAGTATACATAATACCTTAAAGTAATTGCAGATAAACGACAAAACTAGCGCTTGAAAAGAACACTAACGCTTGGGCTACAGTTACATAATTTTACAAGCGAAAAATATGCTGAGGGTAAATGCCCGAAAACGCAACCTCACCTTTGCACACACACACGACTCCTGCAAGCTATGTATGTTATTAACAAACCTTATTGTTCCACATTTTAGTAATACAAATTAAACTTCATTAAGATATTTCAATTAGTTTCTTTTCTTCGCATAATATCTTAGTATTAACGCTTTTTTGTGTGTGTTTTCAGTAGCAGCAATAAAATAATGTTAACATAAACAATAAAAATAACAGCTCAACAAAATTTCCTTTTTTTCTATCCTGCTCTGTTTATAAGTATGTATGTTAGAATTATAATTGTATAATATAGATATTTATATGTGCATGCAATAAATTGGCAAATGATCATCATATCTAACTAAACGATATCTCATCTAAACCATAATTTTAAACGCAATGCATCGACACCATTTAAATAGTAACGAAACAAACGCTTATCACGCACAAAGCCTAAGTTCTCATATAAACGCAACGCCGGCACATTACGCATTTCTGTTTCTAGAACGACTTCATCGGCATTGTCAGCGAGCATAGCCTGAAAAATGAAAAACAAAAAACAGACATTTATTAAAATTGACATTTATTGTCATTTACTACTTAAAAAACAAACGCACCTCAATTGCCTTTTGCACTAATGTTGTACCGATCTTAAGTTTCCTATATTCTTTGCGCACTGCCAACATAGCTATATAGCCACGCCTCACATTCATATGCATATCCAATTTGCACACTATGGCACCAACGTATTCATTACCATGCGCTGCTAGAAAACACAATTTTGGCCAGTTGTATATAAAATAGCGATACGTGTATATGGAGTATGGCTCCGATAACTCAGCCTGTATCAAACGCATTATATCCTTAAAGAATGAAGAATTTAAGTAGCAATTAACGAAATGTTAAATAAACGCTTTAATGTACATACATTAGGATGATTCAAATAAAAAATAAAAATCTATTTTTTTAGGCGTTACACCCCGCAAATTAGAAATTGATAAGAAAGTAAGCCTTGCATAAAATTAGCGCTGTTACTCGCGTTTTCTGAAATATCTATATAGAATTTTTTTTTGTTTTAGAAATTTTCTTATAATTTTTGGAATGTTTCAATAAAACCCTTTACATACTCTTAAGTTGAAGCTTTGAAGTTTCGAAAACTTTTGACATAGTGGGATTTTCGTATCTATTACTAATTACAACCATTTAAAAATAATTGAATTGTTTACTATTGCAAGTAACACATCAAAGTTTAACCATTTTTAAATGGCTGTATTTAGTTTAAAAGTTATGATTATTGCACTATGTGAAAAGTTTTGGCAAGCTCAAAGCTTCAATTTTAGGACCATGTTAAGTTTTTTCTAAAAATTCAAAACTAAAGAAACAATGGCTGAAAAATTTCAGTTTTTTCCCAAACTGCAAAGGAAAAAGTAAAATAAATAGCGACCTCAAGGGTTAAGTTACAGCGCTAATATTTTTGTAAGGCATATTTTCTTGTCAGTTAGGTACTTTCTTTTAAGGGGGTAATGAAGGGAAAAGTTAAAAATATCTTAACAACAATACAAAGCGGCATGACTAGTTCGTTAGTAAGAACGAAATTGCAATCACCACAGCTATGTAGTATTGATTGTGAGTTGTTTTCATTTTTTTCGTTAATAACAAAAATTGAATAACTTGAGCAAAAATTATTCGTTTGGTCAAATAGTCCATGCAATTTTCTACAGTGTCATTGAAATGACAAATAATAAAATTATAACAAAACTAATTTTATTATTTTTTTTTTTGAATCACCCTAATAATATCATAAGGCTAATATTAGGCTTGTATATTTATCAAACAAACCGCTAACTCACATGCATTTGCAATTCTGACTCATATTCCTTATATTCAATATGCACATTACACAAATCTAATGCTTGTGGCGGGGTGGTGGCATTAACTACTGAACTCGGCGTTGACACGCTTAACATCGTCGTCGTCGTCGTTTCTTCATTAGCACAAGTAGTAACAGTTGAGGAGTTTGCAACAGCTTGCTGTGCACTATTGTCCTCATCCTGGTTGGCAGTGTTTTCGTTTTCTTTTATTTTATTGATGTTTGTATTTTGTATTGTTGCAGTGGGAGTGTTAGCATTTGTGTTGTTATTAGAGTGTGTTGTCGCTATAGTTGCAAGTGTTTGGAAATCTGGTGGTAATCTAGTGTTGTCGCCCAATGAAGCGTCTGACATTGTTGCATCAAACGCTGGCGCCTCCCCATATTGTGCAGCGGTAGTCAAATTTAACGCTTTGCTATTTTTAGGGTGCATTTGTTGCGATTCTAGTGTTTCAGTTAGCGTTTTATTTACACCTTCTACTGTTGCACTTTGTTGTATTTGCTCGTCGCAAGGCATGCTTGATTCAAGCTTGCACACATGAAACCCATTTTTCAAATGCAACAAATCCGTGTTGGTTGATTTGTGCAATGCTGCCGCGGACACTTCATTACTAGCACATTCTACTGCTAAATGAGTTTCTTTGTTCGGCTGTTTATTACTTTTACTTTTGGATTTTTTCAAAGCACCCAAATTTCTTGTGGTCGCGTTAGCACTTACGGCAGGATTATGATATCCATTTTGTGCTACATGACTATCAATTTGACTATTGTTGCACTTGTCCGCTTGTACGCTTGTAATGCCGTTCGTTTGTAAACCATCGCCTGCAATGTGTAAATTTTGTTCGAATTTTTTTGTAAGCCCATTTGCAGCATTCATAATGTCGCCAGCGACTTCTTTTACAACTTTTTCGCCATTGTTCATTGTTTCAACGGCAGCAGTTGCAACGCCATTTGGTGAACTGTTAGGAGATGTGATGACCTTGTCGTTTGCTTTTTTATTCTTTGATTTTTGTGCTGTTGCTGCTATGTTTTGTTGGTCAACAATTGCGGTACTGGCGGATTCATCCATTGCTTTCATGAAGATATAATAACACTATATGTATATATGTGTGTATATCATACAAGGCTAGACATAAAGTATATACTTGCTAGTATGAAAAATATATTTCTTTGTCCCTGTCCTGACGTATACAATCGTTGTTTTTGCTGCCCAATATTTTTTTATATATTTCTTCGTGTCGTCAACCACACCAGCACGAGTTTGACACTTCCTGCTTTGATCACTTGTACTTTGACTTGCCTTACCTATAGAAGATATGTGTGGTGTAATGACAAACCATTTTAAATACATACATACAGATGTGTATGCATGTTGGTGGTATTTAAATTGGTTCCATCAAGGATGCCTTACCTCGTAGTTCTATATCCCTTTCGGCAATGATTTTGTATAAGAATTGCTTTGACTTGCTCCAAGAGTCGGTGTTCTGTTTTTTTTCTCTCTCTTCAAGATAGCCCAAGTATATGACTTTTCGTAGTCACCCGTCTTAGCCACTGTCTTCTTCGCCCACAATTACAACTTATGTCTATCCCCTGCCTTGATCTGCTTGCTGCTGCACTAACAGCCCAACACTCCCTTGGCCTTACCGTTCACCCCAAAAATCTACTCCCGCATGCTATATAGCATTCGCAAAAACTTTTAAACAAGTTCTAAAACAATTACATAAAATTTCTCAATTAAAATTACTAATAATTTTGGTTTTTCGTACGTTCTTCAAAAATTTTCACTTTCCTCGCGAGCTGAACGTGAAAGACAAGTGTTGTGCTGCCAGATATTGAGTGAACTGAGTGATTTTTAATCCATCAAATATCTGTGTTGAACTAGCATAACATATATATATATGAAAAGCTATCAAGCAGCTGTCAAAGAAAATGAAAATACCTAGGTACTTTTTATTGGCAGTATAATAATTATACATTTGAAACGTTTCATTTATTTAATAAAGTAATTCACGAAGTTTGGTCCATTTTCTCCGTGAAATTTGTTACCAAGTATGGCAAGGCGACAAATGTCAAACACAAAAACAGGGAGGTGAAAGTGTAATCTATTATTAGGTCTGTTCGGCGAGCCAACCCTGCTAAGCAGCAGTGGATAAAATCTTGGTCGCGCTTCCCAAAAAAAGAGGATAAAAAGCACGAAAATTTGATCAGCGAGGTTTCTTTTATACTGTGACGAATTCGATGATTCCTTGATTATTTTCCCTGAGTTCGATGACTGTACGTTAAATAAAACACTCCGATTCTGCTTAATAAGTAGTACGCTTTATTCAGTACTAAAAACCGTAGTACAATATCGCGGGTTAATTCACTGTTCAGTACTTCACTTGTACAACACTTCAAAATAAACTGATTGACGTGCGTTGTCTTTGCGCTTATATATACCCTAGTAGACTGCGGCTTCATCACCTAGAAATGTCTACACATTTCTGGGTTATTCGTGCAACAGTGTTCTCGAAGCGTTTATCTATCGTCATCTCCTCTTTGTGCCACATTCGCAAACACGCGAGCTGCCTCTCCCTCTCTCGCTCTCACGTCATGTATCTAAACAGCTGTAGTTGTGGTAGTGATGCTAGTGGTGGAAATATGCTAGAGTTGGGAGATGAGCGATTCTTGAGAACATTCGCCACAATACCCATGTTGAAGGTGGTAACTAGAGACGGAAATTTTGGAACTATCGAATTATGCGTTGGTATTTCGATGTCTAGTTTTAACCCAGAGCTGTTAATTTTGATTAGTAATTAGTAATTGATTGATTAGAAGGTTTTTTTTAATTAGTAATGATTATTTTAATTGTTTTCAAGAAAAAGCAATTACTAATTGATTACGATTAGAAAAAATTAAAAAAAAAAAAATTTAAAAAAATTTAAAAATCAAGAAAAAATCAAAAAAATAAAAAATAATCAGAAAAAGCCGTTTTTGATTCCTTTTGATTATTTTTGATTTTTTCTTGATTTTTTTTAACATTTTTGACTTTTTTTTATTTTTTTTATTTTTTTTTTTATTTTTATTTTTTATTTTTATTTTTTTATTTTTTTTAAGTCTTGTTGTTAAAAGTATAAACATCTGTGTATCTTTGTATGCAAATATATACACCTACTTACACTTTGGGGCTCATGGATTTCTAGAATGAACCTTTATCGCTAAGTATATGTGCATATGAGAAAAAATGCCAGGTTTGATGGTTATATTGGTTGGGTGCATTGGCACTGATATGACAAGCACAAAACATATTTTCTTAAATTTTTTTCGAGATATCGGCAATTTTGTGTTTTTTCAGGTATCACTTTTTTCAAAAATTCTTTTCGCCAATGTTGCAAAAGCGATGGAGCTAAGCGATACCTCGTTCGAAAGGAAATTAAAATACGCGTCTAACGACGTATAAAATGTAAGGGTGGGTCAAACCATCGCTGAGCAATAGATGGCCAAAGTCGAAATTTTGTCGAATTTTTACGATTTTTGAAAAAAAAATTGATTTTAAAAATGTTTTTTTCATGCGAAGTTGTGAAAATCAGGAACTGTTTATTTTTTCGAAAATGAGTGTGTATAATTGCAAACACTTAAAGCTTCCCAGCCAGCAAGGTACCGTACATTTTACGAACATTGCGATTTACGAGTTATTCTCGAATAAAAAAACAATAACAAAAGAAGCTTTTCCTGCCACGTCAAAGTAAAAAATAAAACAAAAAATGTCAAACAAAAATTTTTAAACGAAAATTTTGAAACTGATATTTTAAAAGTAAGTATATTTGTAAAATATCTAATTAAAAACCCAATTAACATAAAATATATCTTTTAAATTATTACTAGCGTGCTGGAAGGTGGCTTTGCGGATTTGTGCAGAAGATTTCTAAATAGTATTCCGGTGAGTAATTCAAGTTTAATCATACAACTTCGTACCACAATTTCATTATTTATTTTTACATAAGAACGTGCTGGAGGAAATTTATTACCGATGAAGTAGCCGAGCATTTTTCGTGGAGGGGTACTGGTTTGAAAATTAGCGCAATTGGTTTGGCAACGACTACAGCTATAAGAAGTATGTATGTTACATTTTCAATAATACTTATTATGTTTAATCGTTTATTTTGTTCTCTTAGGTGCATTTTATAACAAGTTCAATTCAGAGGAAGAAGTGTTTTCGACGATTTCGAAAAAGCACTTTCAATATGCCCATGACAGGAAAGCGAAGTTGGCAGCATACCGTCGAAAACAAAATTAATATATTATTAAAATTATAGCATCCACTACCGTTGTTTTGTTAAATTATATATAATTATAATTTTCGCATCTATTACCATTGTTTAGTTTATATTAAACATTATTTAATAAAAAAACTTTATACCTAAAATTTAGGTTTGTTTATTTGCATTATTTTTCGCATTGAAATCAGTCGGTAAGGCAGTCTAGGAAGTCGGTTTTTCTATCGAAAATTAATCGTTTACGAGTACATTTACGGTAAAAATACGGACGTAAAAAGATTCATATACGAGTGCTTTTTCGATACTTTTACGACAATCGTAGGCAAAAAACATTTCAGAGCGAAACCGGATTCGTAGGCGAATCGTAAACGGATATCATAAACGATATTTTATCAGAGTTTTCTTCGAGAAAACGTCAGTTTACGAGCTCGTTTACGAT